>JAAAKL020006247.1:0-18247 GCA_010016065.2 Carybdea cf. marsupialis auct. non (Linnaeus, 1758)
ATTTCTGTTCGTTTTAAGTTTTAATGTCACTCCTTACTTTCAGTTGAAAAAACTTGTTTTTTTATTTAATTCAAATAAAAATCTAAATAAAACCACATTGATGCGGTCAAGGGCTTTAATTGAACCCTTAACACCAAAAATTGAAATTAAATTGTATCTTTCCAACTCTTTCTAAGATGGTACGGTTGTCTACTAGTTCCAGCGGTGCCAATATGGGAGGGGGAAGCCTACGCCCCCTAAATTTATAAAAATACTTTTTTCGAGCATTTTCGTTGATAAATATCCTTCTTGGGTTGTCATTGAAAAAACAGATAGAACAAAAAAACTAGGCAAGATTGGAAAGAATCTATCCACTAGAATCAGCCTTATTCTGTTGCTGTACTTTTTATTCCATTCTAACATGACTTTCAGGGGATTCTGGGTCCGTCTTTAGTTTCACTGATTTTTTTTCAAATAGTATTTTACTATTAAAATTAACTAAAATAATTTATACAATTCCTGAATTAATTATAAACAACGATTTTTTGTTACTAGGCAGTTTTTCTTACATGTGTTTTCAAAGTTTTGATTACTATGGGCCATCGTCAGCTACAAAAGTGTAAAGGATCCATCATTATTTCTTAAGAACTAACACTCGAAAAAATGGTATGGTTCACAAATAAAAAGGAAAATCTTTAGGCTCTGTAAATAAAAATAAAAATAAAAATATAATAATAATAATAAAAAAGAGAAACAAACTCACCAAGTACTTCGAGTTCATTGCGCTACAATCTTCGAGTAAAAACTATGGTAGGAAAAGCAGAATTGCAGCTTTTTATTCTGAGCTAATACCCGAATAAAAAATAACCTGGAAGTGCTTTACGCATTGTGCTTAAAGGTTAGGCAGCTAATTTTTCAAGGCACTTCCTTTACATAATTAATTCTATGAACTAATTTTATAAAATGAATCAGATAAAGGAATAATATTATCGGGAACGATTAATAACTTCCGCATGATTAATAACTTCGGCGAACTGACGAATACGCGGAAGATGCTTAAGAATATTTTTTAAAAACGTTTGTTATGTCCCTTTAATCTATTGATTAAAAAAATTCATCAAAAAGAGGTTGTTCAAAGAAAAGTAAAGAGCTACATTAAAGCAAACACGAGTAGAAATAGAGGTGCAATCATAAAATAAACAGAAATCACAATCAATTAATAAATGGAAACTAAAACCAACAGAAATTACATTAAATAATCAAGTCAATCCTAATATGAACAGAAATTGCTTTAACTAAAGTAAGACTGACACACCTAAGCACTCTGTAGGTCAAAATTCCAGTTGCGCTTCACTAAAATAATTTTGTTTTGAGCAGTATAGTCTTAACTTGTCAAAAAATCAGCAGCAACAACAGCCAAAAAATAGCTTGACAATAATTACCCTTACTGAAAAGAACTAATGAAAGTAGACTCACTAATGAAAACCTTGTGATAGCCAATCCTACTAAGAGAACTTTGATTGAATAACGGGAATACCTTCCGTGACAGCAGACGTGGGCTTTTATGAACACTTACTCTTAGATAAGAATTTTAATTGTATATAGGAAGAGTGGATTATACATCGTTTATTTTTCTATCCTATATTGAGTCATTCTTTGTTGCATATACCTATACTGCAGGGAGGTACCACCCCCCCCCCCATGCCAGGTTGGCAACAGGGTACTAACACCTTTTCTTGTACCGAACGGTAACAAACAAAGATGCTAGTATGCTATTATGCCAAAAGAATAGTTTCTCGTGCAATTGATCTGTAAAACCAACTTCCATCCCATGTCCCATTCATTCTATGCAAACTCGAAATCAACTGCTGATATGTAAGTAACATTCCCAGGTCGGTCTGGTGATCTAAAATTGGGCTCCCCAACACTTCTAAAGGGTATTTAGCCAGAGGAGCACTCGGGGCAACTGGTCGGGGTAATTATTCAAGCTTATAATCCAATATTACTGTTTGATCGAGCTTTGAGAAACTTTGAACTGACGAGGCTACATTTCTGATAGGTTGAAACAACTTGTCTTGTATTTGCAGATTGTTGATTTCCCATTTTAATTGAAAACACAAGACTTTATACATCCTCTCCAACAATCCCCCCAACAAAATCCTGCTTACGTGTCTGCTTTCTAAACGTTGTCGTAGCCTTTTCAATTATGTCACCGAAAAGTAATATGGAACACAATCACGTGTTCCTCGTCACCCAGAACCAAGCCTTCTAACACTATGGCGGATCATGTTTATAAATTCCGATAACGTTTTCGTGATAAAGAAGGCACGAATCGGTCCCGACGATTTTTTTTCAATTTCATTTGTTGCCATTGTCGTTTCATCAGACCCGACGATCGTCTGTTTGCAAATATGTCATTGGCGGCATCACAAGTCGGTAATTGCTCAACAGATTTGTTCAAATTCACTTTCTTTCTCTCATTGTTGCTTTGTCATGAGCCTCTTATTATCATCAGTCATGCCATGGCAGAGTTATTTTATAATGCAGTCCGTTCTTCTAGCTTACAAAGAGCAAAGTTTTCCGATGTGAGGATTTGCAAGCGACCTGAAACTACTTAGTTGTAATAACGACAATAGTCGGCCTCGACGTCTTTCATTTGATTCATCAATTGACGTTTTCCTTCTGTCTTCGCAAGCCGACCCATGACGTCGTCTTATGTTCGTAATTACGTAATTGTCGGCTCGTAAGTTGGCATCCTTCTGACAGGATGTCATTTGAGCTGATAACCATTACTCTTTCGTTCCCTTTTGTTTGTAGAAAAAACTGATAAACTCAGACATGATACCACCGAAATGACAAAGTTGTGGTACGTCAGTAATACGTTTAACAGTTATTTGAAGCAGTTTCGTGACACGTACCACCAAGGTAATTAGTAAAGAAATTGGGCACGTATTGCAGAGAGGCTTTATAAACAATTTACAACATGTCTACCAGCTCCACAATGTTATCAATTCAACCAGAGTTAAATGTTTCCCTCTGATTAAAACTTAGTTGACAATATTTATTTGAGTTTACTTATTGGGTGGAGAGGATAGAACAAGCCTTTCTTTCAATCACACCCTGTATTAAGCAAGGTAAATAACGTGGATCAGCTGGTTGCGTGGGGTATTATTTTTCTGTGTCATGCGACTGACATCAAGTCTCCCTACTTATGATCTAATTCTTTGACTAGTCAACAAACCCTGGCTTTCTATTATCATTTCATAGCCTTTGATCTCATCTGAATAAACACTTGATGCACAATACTTCTTACACTGCTTTTTAAGGAGCCTCTTTGGCAGTCATTGAAATGCTGAGTTGCGAAAGACTACTCAACTTAAGAGAGCTTCGGCAACTAAGTCGACATAACTCAGGCAGATCGCACTGGTTGGTATTGTGATGGCTTCAAAGGGCACTTTTGTAGTTATTTGAGCCTCCGCGTCAGGAAACTGGAATAGTTGTTTGAGCTGCCCGAGACCCAGCATTGTTCCCAGTAAGGGCAAAGTGGACTGGCCTTAATCCATGTTAAGGTTTCAACAATGCAGTAGGCCTTCTTGTATACCAACAATGGTAACTGAACATTACTGGATGCCAGTCATCACAGTTAGGGGCCATTAGTGGTTCCAGACAATTATGTTTGACGATTATTCGTGGCTGTTGTCCACTAGTGATTGCAGAGTACTTGTAATTCCAGGCCATCAGTGGTGTCAAACAATTGGTTGTGTCTGACCCTTAGTGGTGGCAGGCCCTTAGTGGTGGCAGGCCCTTAGTGGTGGCAGAGTCTTTAGCGGTGGCAGACTCTTAGTAGTTGCAGACCCATAATCATGGCAGATCATTTGTGGTTGCAGGCCATTAGCAGTTGCAGACCCTTAATGTCTTTCGATCATAGATGACTGCGGATCACTAGATGCTAGAAATCTGTCACCACAGATTACACAAGCCGCTGTCCCCAATCCGATGCGAGACGCATTTCAAAGCGCTTGCGCAACATTCAGCACAGGGAAGCAAATGTGCATGTCCATGTAAAGAGATATGTCGCACATCGGCTGTTTTTCATGAACCAGTAAAACATTGAGGTTGGTTCCAACAGGAGTTGAAAATATATTATCATGTCTTTCACGGATTTATAGAGTAAACACATCAAAGGCAGATGTGGTAGGTTAAAATTTTTTGTGGTTACCCATAAGAAAAGAGCCAGGTTTCAAAGAAATGTGAGTCAAAAGAAGGGGATACATTCGTCACTTAACTTTTCATTGTTTCAAATTTCCACATGTCAAGGTCAAGTCTCGTTCTCAGTATCTTTATCAAAGAGGTCATAGGTCAGAACTGGAAAGACCCGATAGTCAGAAAACATCTTATCAAACCGAACAGGCTTTCAGTTGTGGTACTCGTAGCATTTTTATCTGAGAAAGAACATGAGACTACACTGTCTATACGTCTTTCCCTTTTAAATTCTACGTTGAGTATGAGCACTCTCTACATTAACACCCGTTTACCCACAATTCCTGGCTGTCCTCTAGCATCGTCATCATCATCGTCGTCAAACTTATGAAAATCGTTACCATTGTCATCATCATCATCATCATCATCATCATCATCATCATCATCATCATCAATTCTATAACAATTGTTAACAATCACCATTATTATAAACATCAGTGCGCTCATCATTATCGTCATCATCATCATTATCGTCATCATCATCATTATCGTTATCCTCTTCGTCATCATCCATAACAGTAGCCCTTTTTGCGTCTTTAAACTCAGATTTACAAATCAGTTGATTTGCCTTTTCCACGATCAGTCATGAGTTATTTGTTAATAGTTAACTGAGAGCTATGCGCCTTTCAAACTATAGAAACTTGTTGAAGGCAAATGTCCCTCTGTCCTCTGACTCATGCCTTACCATTAGCACTGATACCACATTTTCACCAAACTGTCGTATGTCACCAACTCCCTGGAAATGGAAGGACAATACATAGCTGTTATGCATGCACTCGACGTTTTTAGTGGCATCATAAACACATGTGCCAAACTCTAGAAATCATTATTTGCACAATAAGCATTCGTGCAGACAATTCAGCTGCACCAACAGTAAACTTTGCAAATTAAAGGCGTCATCATCCCTACGCCATTAGCAGAGTCAATAGAGACGTACGATTTGCAACCTAATTAGTATTGGCATAATTTACATTTATACGCATGCTAGAAGGTTTTCGTACCTTATACCTATAGATGGGACAGATCTTAATGAAGAAAGTCGAAAAATGTACGTCATTCAAATTTAATCAAATAGTACTCATGGTACGCCCAAGTTACATTGCTGTCTCCACTCGTTCTTTTTAGAAGTCACGAGTAAAATTGCTCTACTTCTGATGCCTCATTGACCTTCGATCTCCTCATTCATGTTTTCCTCTTCGCCCTCCACCTTCTTCCTCCTTGCAGATTCCATCATTCAAACAAGGTTACTTTTTACAGCTTCCCCCTGATAACATGCTTACTGATCATCCTATTTCAGCCTGCCAGTGAAGCAATCTCCAGGAGACCTGGGACAGATGGTGAATTGCAACTCAAGATCCAATCCATTAGTTTGCCGTATAGATTGCCGAGAATACATCGGAGGCCATCCCGAGAATCTAGATAATAATCATCTGATTGAAAGATTTACGATAACACTTCATACAAAATCAACCGATGATTTTAGGGGACGAGACTTTACCTGATCGGATCAGTAATAAAGTTTTGTTAGAAATAGGAAGTCATTGAGGTTTAATGAAACAGGAATACGATCCATGTCCAAGATTGAGTTTTGCAAACTGCCAAATATTTCTACATTGAGGCCTGGGGAGTATCATGGTCAGGGCATCCTTCGTTTAGGTTACCCGATGGAGCATAACGCTTCTGTCGTCATTGTACATGCTCCGGTGTCACTCGTTTGAGCCACAACAAAATATTCTCGTCACCTCATAAAATTCAGACGTGGTTATGGTAGAGGTCAAGAGAAAGGAAAGCATCCGTTTGCGAATAAATCACAAATCTCTCCTTGCTCCGTTGAGTTTCTCATTTTAGCCAAAGTGCAACCCGAGTATCTTAGAAAGTGGGACAAGGAATAAGTGCAATGCAATGTGGAGTAGACCTGAAACAATGTACCTGCAAGCTCTTTGCAAATGTTAAGAGCAGTTAAAGCTTCAGCAATTCCTCCTAATAACAAATACGTCATTTAAGGATAAGATTGTTTACAAGCATAGGCGTGGCAGAAGTGTAGACAAGGGGGTTAGTCCCCCTATCGGATACTGACGTCAATCAGTTGGGCAAAATTGTGGATAGAAATCCATCACCTGCTCGAGCAAAGCATAAATATTAAAGGTTAAAAATTTATGTGTTAGCTGCAGAAAGCTGTACTTTGTAATTTGACTCGTTCAATCGTTACATTGATTTGTCTTTTAAGCCTTAAATGGAGCTTTTCCAAATAGTACACCCCTCACTGTTCATTCGGGCAGAAAAACTCTTCTGTCACTGCATTTGAATCTTACCCCAATGTTTACAAGTGTGTACTGGAAAAGTGAAAACAGAGTGTCTCATAATAGCTTTTTAACATGTTGATTATTAAATGCAGCTTTAAAAGCCATTAATTTATCGCATTACGAAAGATGAAATGTTGTATCTCCAATACTTACACCAGCTAATTTCAAAAATTTAAATTTGATTCTTTCTTTCATTGTAACTGATGTAAGTATTTTAGGCATTTATTACTTTTCATATAGCAAATAGTGTAATAAAACATCTGGTTTATAATTAACCTCATGACGTAAAGATGGAAGTTCAAACGAACTGGAACCAGTTTGTACTTGATAACCAGAGAAGGACGTGTGTCGGGCTATACTCAATTCTCCAATAGATTCTTACAGTCAAGTTACAATATACCATAGCTATATTACTCTATTTGGGAGCACCATGCCCCCTCAGATCAGTTGTCATTTTGCCCTTAAATGAGCTAATGTTTCGGTCCACAGGTTTTCTTCGCTACAGTGACTGCGTCCCACAACGAAACTGCTTTTATGACGCAATGAAAATAATGAGCATTCTGATTTAGTTTCGATGGCTCTTTGTTCACTATCTAGAACGATGTCAAAGAAATTCTAATGGAATTTGATACATTTGTGTCTCTTGACTGTCTCATGACTATGAAAGAATGACATACAGCACAGGGTGGTGTGAAACGCCCCTCAGCTTGTTGAGAAAACCACAAGCCTCTGATTTATTGCTCACGTAATGTTTGGGGTGCTTACCCATTTCTGCTGTACAAGGTGAGAGGAGCGTGACCTTATTATGGACAAATGGGAGCAGAAGCGGACTCTTGGCAGAGTGGTACTTGGTATGTGTGGTGAGGGCAA
Source organism: Carybdea cf. marsupialis auct. non (Linnaeus, 1758) (assembly GCA_010016065.2). NCBI lineage: Eukaryota > Metazoa > Cnidaria > Cubozoa > Carybdeida > Carybdeidae > Carybdea > Carybdea cf. marsupialis auct. non (Linnaeus, 1758). The sequence goes on from JAAAKL020006247.1 coordinate 7,413, forward strand.
ATTGCTATCTGTTAGCAAAGGTGTTGCCATTGTTGTGGCAAAGGTGTTGCCATTGTGGCAACGATGGATGTATTTTAAGGGTAAGACCATGCTTTTCATGAGGTATAAGAAATTCTTTTAAATTCCCATCGGCGACAAGAGTTTATTCACATATGGAACAAGCGGGAAAGAAGTATTGTTTTTAATGTTCATAGAGTATACAAACATTTCTTTCAGCTTTAGAGACAAAATAAAAAATTTCAGGAGGTACTGAAACAGCTCTGTATGAAAATTCTGCAGAATTGTTGAATTTTTGGTCCTCAAGCGGTATCCACGTGATCTCTGGTATAAATAGGGGGGCCTACTACCTCCAATGGTGCTGGTCTCTGAAAATCAAGGGCGCCCTAGGCAACCGAATATTGTTTCCACTCCTGGACTTGGTCCTGGTAGTTTACATCGACATGTAGATTTACACAATCATGCCCAATCTACCTTGATCAGTTGGTAAATCACGTAAATCTACGTGAAACAGTGAATTTTCGTATGGATTTACTTTAAAATACCAAAACCGCCTTGGGTGTACTCACTTGATTGAAACTGGTTTGCCTATGGTGATTTGACAATGGAAAGATCTTTGTCCAACCTATTATAATCTGTCTAAAGCACATTTAAAGTTACAGTTGCAAGAAGAGTATTCAACTAAGATACTTTTTAACTTCGTTAATCTAATCCTGCCGTTGTGAAAAACTTGGTTATTCTGGATCAGTCAGCCACATACGACCAGGCTGCCCTCTGCATTACAATAGCAAAGCAGCAACTCCAAGAAATCGTCATTACTTCTTTATTATCCCTGCAATTATAGTGGTGCAGTATCCAAACAATAGACATCCTAAATTTCTTTCTCTCTCTAATTCGTAAGGGTCCGTAGCTTAATGGCAAAGCATCGTCGTTGCGCAACTACGGAGACCGTGGGTTCCATTCCCTGTGGTTCCACGATTGATCACCTTCAAGATTTTATAACATCGATGTCTACCCTCAGTCATTACAAAAGGGACCCCAAAGACTTTAGACCAGAATGTTGCTTGCTGCTCACGTCATGGTCACCATTTGTAATGACTGAAGGTAGACATCGGTGTTGTAAAATCTCGTTCGTGACACTGCGTCACTACACCATCATATCCCTGTCAAAGCTCCCGCGAATGAACTTTTTTTCGTAAACGAGGCAACCACACATATCTTTCAAGCATGAACAATACGAAGCCTATGCCAGACTTGATTGATCGTAATCTTTCAGCTAAATGCACTGAAGTTCATGGCTGGAGCATCCAAAATGACTATTAGTCGGAAATGAACCCCTTGGGTCTGAGTTTAAAAAAATGGTAATCACAAAAGTTCTGGAAGGACTATTTGCTTCAACAAAAGACACTTAAACTTGTGTCTTTAGTGTTTATTTAACAACAGAGAACCATTATGTTGCAGCAGTAAAACAACACTTTTCACAGGAGGAAAACAAGGCGTGTGTAGCGTTTAGCGAAGACAATAAGATTGAACTATTGTTGATCCGTTTCAGCTTGGACGTCACGAATCTGGTTGTGTAATGGAGTCAACAATAATAACAGAAGCTTGAAGGTTCTCGGGACAATAGCTCCTGCATCAATTATTCATTAGATGATTTTGATGGCATGAACTGTACAATGCTGTCTTTGTGCTGTCAGGGGATCAGTTCCTTAAACGTATTCCCAAACGCAGTTCGGTCATCAATCTTCATGTTCAAGTCTAAATTAGGGCTGAACCAGATTGTGAATATCTGGACTCACTGATTTCGCCAAAATTATCTAACTTCAAAAAAGTCGTGCAGAAAGTGCAGTTTCGCGTAAGTTGACGTCGTCCTGACGCTCTCGACTCTTCATTTATGTTAGATCAACATATAAAATTTCACGGAATTGGGCACTTTGCAGATTAGAGCAGCGAGAAACTAAATATGAAGAAATTTTGACCAAAAGTGAAATTGTTCCATGTAACACGTGGTGCGATGTTCATGCGGTATGAAATTGCCAAAGAAAAAGTTTTATGCTGATATAAGATCACACTCGAGTCAAACTGTTCATGCCAATTTTTCTTTAAATACGATACAAATGTAGTGTGTTCAATTGGTCTCGTCAAGTCACTCCATATCTAAACAGTGTCCCCAAGAGTGTAACCCTCTCTAAGGAAGCGTCACAGCAGCAACCGTAACTATGTCATACACAGGGACGTGTCAAAAAAAATGTTAGCCCTTGACGATGAAGTCATTTTGCTTATCATGTACATCACGAGTCGATGTGGGTCCCTGGTGAATTTTAAACCACTTTAAAGCGCTAATAATCGGTTCGAGCCTTGAGGGGGCGGGGCATGGCCCGACGCCCACTTAAATACGCCACTGGCCATACATAGAAAGTGCGTTAAAGCGGAACCTTTCTCGCAACTGTGATTGAAGATTGATAAATTAACTAATCTCTTTTATGAGTAAGTAAATTGAAAGCGAGGCTGACGGTTCTTAAATTTTTGCTGGTTTTCTAACTTCAATGTCTTTCATTTATTCGTAATACAGACAATCTTTGACGGGCAGAATTGTTGGTATAAAATGGAGATAATTTGTAAGATTTGGATTTCTTAGGATTAACACATGTTATCCATGCAATGAAGGTGTGAGTAGAAAGCTGTCAGGGAGAGATGTTTCATGTATGTAGGGTTCTTTCTCACTCTAATGATTTAAAGACTTTGAGGAGGAAGCAGCAGTGGGTTGTTAAATCTTTCTTCAATTTTAAGCAAAACCAGTGCTAATAAAAATGACCTCCAGAGACAACTCATCGTTTATGGCTGAAAAAGTGTAATACACCATTTTAGTGTTTCCTAGTCCGTCCGTGCAATCAACCAATAGAATCCGTTGTTAACACCTTATTCATATTTTGTATTGTATTTTTTTTGACGTTGTGGTTCTGACGAGAGTCATTAGAATAAATTTTTCAGACATAAACCACCAGTTTTATCTTAAAAATAACTTCATAAAAAGATATGAGAATCCCTGAGAATCATGATGACAAGAGTCAAGGGTGTTGCTTAGACCTCTCAAGATAAGAAAATCCTATATAAATCTGGTTTTTCCCCGTTTAATTTCTGATTTTCAACATGACCTAGATAGATTTTACACATTTTGTTTACAGATATTGCTTGATGCTGAGTTGTGATTGATAGGGAGGCCTGGGGCTTATAACGTCACAATCCATTCAAGTCGTTTTGTCGTCTTAACGAGGAAGATGGATAAACATCGTCGAGGGTGGTTGCTGTCGGAAGGGAAGTGGCATTATCTCCATCAGTTTCAGACATACTATAGCTTATTTACATATGTTACAGAGGAGGGAAATCACGACCCATATATAGAAGAGCGGTACATGGAATACGACCTATAGCATAACCAGTTTGCATGACATGAAAGTGCACTCGATTAGTCTAGAGGAAGATTGGTTACGGTACTTATTTTATGAGATGCGATTCACCAACTCTTAACATTAACGATCGCAGATTTAAGATTGCCCATGGATTAATATCAGGGTTGGATTAACAAGGATGTTGAAGTTTCGGGTTTTTGTGATCTTGTTTCACAGCGTCGCTAATTTGCTACCAGGAGCATGTGTTGTGTTGCCAACGTATCTGTGGGATACAGCGAATCCTTTGTAAGTATCATGCAGATTTGACAATCTGATGCTGTTTTAAGATAAGATATTTTTATGATTAGGCTAAATGTTATCGTGGGTGACTTTCAAGGCTGGATTTGATGACACTTAGGTCGTGTGCATGCAAAAAGACATTCTTATTACCGCGTGATTTCCAAAACGCCCAGTTTCATGTTTTTACCCGAGCATTTCGCAAGGGGTGTTAATGTGATCAGATAATTGAATGTGTTCTCAGCCTGCCCCACACATTAAAACATTTTTATTTTATTGTCATTTCGTATGCGGTTGTGTCATCATGTGAGGTACATAATGAATAATCAGGAAGGACTTGAAGGCATGCAGAACATGTTTCATGGTTAGTTTTACAGCCTTGACAGTAGACGTTTGGATTCCATGGCATGCCAAGTTTCGATAGCCAGGGACATAATCAACCTCTCAAGGCTCCAGTTACAAACTTTTAAATATTTTTGGTATTTATGTTTTGGTTTTGCGAGACTCACCGATACATTACAAAACACGAACAAGGTGTTTCATGTTAACATGACCAGAACAATTGAATCACTTTCATAACAACAGAGGAAGTCATGCCTGATCAGGCTACAGATATTGAGGCTCATTTTCCAGGAAAGAAAGTTGTACGACTTTCAAAACTACAGTAAAGCAAAACTATGAAATTGACGGTCTCGAATCACATGCCAGACACACCCTCCTATAGAGAGTCTTTTAATCTTTTGAAGAAAGACTTTGACTAGGTGTTTGGTTTTGACATCCTGCTTTCAAGATTGCGTACCAATACTCATTCAGCCCCCGCAATTACGATGACATAGTACTATTACATAGTTAACTGTTCCTGTATGAATGCATTTTATTTCAGTTGAAGATTGAGCTTTACGTTTACTCGTCTTGCGCCTCGTAGCAGCTGGTCTGTCTCGACATTCACAGTTCTAAATTTGGGTCATCGTTGTTGAATATTATACTTGATGTCTGATAGATGATTATAAAATATGCACGCTATGACGAAATTATGTACATACTTGAGTTTCGATTGGCAGTCGGTCAAAACACGATCGCACTGATATGGTTTTCAGTTCAGCGTCTCTTGTACTGTTTCCTAATGTTCACTCAGAGCTGAAGGGTTATCCAAATATTTGGTTTACTGCTAGGGTCAACATTTTGAGTTATTTACGACTCACCGCATACACCGTCAACTGATCTATTGTGAAAGGGGATGAACAAAAATAAGATAAGTCCGGTACGTGAATGTTTAAAGACGAGTCTGTTTTGTTTTCCAATGCCTAGAATAACACGAACTAAGAGGAGTACAACGGAGCAGGCTGTAATGCCGCAGTGCAACACAATAGGCTTTCTGTCTTTCACTAACAAAAATAACTGCCAGTGAATATTGCCCCTGGAGAAATGTTTTACTAACATTTATAGTTCGCTGGTATGGTTCAAGCAAGGTACTCAGGAAATTCTAAACAAACCAGGCCATGTTAAGTATGGCAGTGCAACCGATGATCAGAGATGTTTTCAAGACTAGTTGTTCACGATAGTGGATTAAGTGACCCGAAGAGTGTATCAGCACAAAAACATATTGAAATTGACGTCAAATACAAATGGGTGGCATTAATATGGATAATACTTAATTTGATGATCAAGATAGATTATTGTGTTCTGCAATAGAAGTAGAGGTCTTGTGGTTTCCAGCAGTTGTATTGTCACCTGTTAATTAGGATAACTGTCTTAGATCTCGACCGAAAGGTTTGGATTATGATTGAAATAAGGATAAAACATGTGCAGGTGCATAGAATGATCAATGAGTCTGTTGGGTGTGCCACTAACATATGCTATCATAATATCACTACAATTCAAGTGTACATTATTTTATACTCTCCCAGTACCAACATTTATTTGATGTGTGCATCCCTTCCGAAGTACCTTCCAAATCTCAATGAAAGGACCCTTTATTTATTCGGTAATTTCATACCTTCCTGTCTTATTGATTTCTTATTTTATGAGAAATTGATCAGCTTGGAGGGTATAACCATTATCCTATTGGTACTATGTGGAAAGTTTGGATTTATGGTCTAAAAGCTTGATTGGGTCCACAAAACCAGGCTGTATCCCAGGGGACCAAAGCTCTGATCACATCTCTTTACCATGGTCACTGAGCTTACCCAGTCCTTGTGGAGGATTTTAGGAAAATAGGCACACTAGAAGTCCATTAGAAGGATTTTGTCTCTTTGGATAGCCCAGCCTTATCATGTCCAATATGCTTGATGAAAAGTGCAAGTGACCGTGGTCTGCTCAACCACTTTCACTATGATTCACTGGGTAGTTTGCCCAGCTGTTTAAATACTCGAAGATCAATATCAATAGGAGAGTCCATTGTTTTGTTTGATCGTGCACCCAAGGTCTCATCAATTGTTAGAGCATGATCATTTTAACATAATGAGATCCACAGATATATGGGGTCAGATCCATTTAGGAGCAGATCTATCTGAATCCACACTCATTTCCGCAAGCATTTATGCAGGTATTGATCCAAAATTGACATGTGTTTGGATGAGATCAGAGCCATTTGAATCCACTGCAAAGTGCATGCATGGGAAATTATCTTTAAAATTTTGGTGGGAAGAGTAGACCTGCTCAACTAGAGTAGACACTTAGCTGATCTAGCTCTTGTTTAGTTCATTGTTTTCATCAAGATTAACATGGGTTCAGATAAGGAAGGTGGTTTCCACATGTATCATTTCAGCCATGTCATTGTATGGAATATACCTGTACTGGAAATTTATTTAACCTCAATTTCAATCATAGTCCATTTGTCTTCAGTTTTCAATATGATCCCAAACAATTACAGAAAACAGATCCAAATGGAATCGTATCCACTAAGTTTCTTGTAAATACAAGGCCAATGGATAGCAGTTTGGGTACAGATCCATTTGGTAATTGAGATTTGATAAATAGAACAGGTATTGATTAGAATTTCTATCACATTTCATAACTTTGTTGAAGTAATTTGCTCATGTTAATCACTGACTGTATTGGTGACTAACAATCAATAAATGAAAGGAAATTAATGATGTACCACTGTTGGTAATGTATTCTTAAACTACGTGTTTGAATAAGACATCAGTCCATGCCCAGAATGCAACACCTTGTTATGGCAACATCCAAATAAATGTAGGAAAGGAAAACCAGGAAATAAATAACAAGTATGACAGTGTTAATTTTTGAAGGTTACAGAAGAATCTGTGAATATGACTTCTTAAATCTCTTTTGGGGCGACACCTGAGACTGCTCCATGATACTAATTTCTCTATCATTTACTTTTGATACCAAATTTGATGATGAACATGATGGCTTGGATAAGAGAGTGATCGGTCAAAAACCCGTAGGAAATTGATTGCTATAATGCCAAAAGTATACTCAAAAGTCTAGAGTAGACTTGGTCTTGTTTTATATCAGCAGGTCTGTCTTCAAGGTTCTTGAGCTGATTGATCATTATATGGTCCCCTTCCATTGGCAGTGTTATTTCCCTGCCCACAACATACCCCTATGATCCATTTTGTAACTCCACACAAATAATAACTGCCCATGTTTACTTTTAATTATCTCATTATATATTTATAAATATATTTTTATATTTGTCAGATGACTTTTATCTGAAACATATATATATATATATGTCGGTCGCCTCAGGGCATTTTATGTATTTTATATGACTTTATGCTTTTAATTATGTAGTTATTGATTTTATATATATTTTTATAGATATATTTATATATATATATTTGAAGTGACAGACTAACTTGCATTTTCTACTTAACATGTTTCATGAAAACCTCCACAAAAGGATTGGTAATATTGCTTACTTTAGAGGCAAATACAGTCATTGCAAATATTTTGTGTGTGCTTTTGACTTCAGGATATCTGTTTTCCTTGTGCAGGTGTTTATTGTTTTAGCAATGGATTATATTGTTATGAGAACAGATTAGTGTGATATGCTATTGGATATCCTTTTGCAGAAGGCTTGTACTTGATAGTGAAGCTTTCTTGTTGCCATAGAGGTGTTAGTACGGAAAGCATTAATTGGTTTTAAATGAAATATCTATTCACTTGAACCAAGATCCTTCTTTAATATGGAATCATGCTGTAAATGATTTGAGCATAATATACTTGCATGTTAAACAGATTACTGAAAAAAAATAAAATGTTTTTAATCATATTGAAGATAATTTTTGATGTTTAACTTGATTGCAAATGCCCCTAAAGTAAGATCATTGACTCTGCATGTAAGTGGGCTCGTATTCTAAACACAAGGGTTTTATAAAACACATTGATATTGCTTTCTTTTAATCTAAACACTAAGAAGGAAAGGTCTGATTGAGTGGCATATGGTTTCGTGCACTATTTACATAGAGCAAGCAAGTTTGTGTACTGGATTTACAAAGTAATATAGTGGCCTGTTTTGTGAATGGCTGCAAACTTAGTGCAGACTCTTCTAATTAATGTATATATCAGGATATGAAAGTAGTTGTTATGGTAGCTATTGCTCATGGTCACCTTACTTTGGCATAATGATAGATAAAAAGTTGAGTGCCCTGGTATCCCGACTCTTCGTTCTTGTGGCCATAACTGTGAGTTTTATAGACAATACTGTGACAGAAGATAAATGAAGGATTGTGACAACTGAAGAAGGCCATATTCATAGAGGACAGCAAACATTGTTAGTGGGGATGCTGGAACATACTGACAAAAAATGTCAAATATCAATGTGTTTGCTTAATCTTCGTAATCATCAATGCATTTGTCAGGTTGGTAGTTTAAGGGATCAGACTCTGCAAACAAAAACAAATTAGGATGATATGATTACATCAACCTCTGTTATGGTCACAATCATATCAGCATTAGGCCAGGGATTTGTGTGTAGTTTCATAGCTTTCCAAGGACACAGCACTCGTGTCAATATAAAGGGCAACAGTAATATAAACCTAGCATAGAAAATTGCAGGTACCACAGCAAAACCAGGTTTTGAAAGACAACCCTTGCTTGGTGAGCTAAATGCACAAATTATTCTTCTGTGCTGGCTAGCTATGCCTGATGATTGCCTCATCACTTTTTTCACTGTTTCATATTTTTGAGCAAAATGGTTATTTTTCCTTTTTAGATTCAATGAAAGTCTGTGTGGGAAACCAAACAAACTCCAAGTCAGAGTCAATGACATGCTTAATTTTATGTGTCCTACAAGGGCAATGAACAGTGTTGTAATGACTGGTATAAGGAACTATGATGACATGTATGAAAATATATGGTTTACAACTGATGAAGAATCAGTACGGACCTGTAATGCTGCCAGTGCATATCACTTGTTTGATTGTGATAAACCAAATGAGCTGATGTACTATGGATGCAATTTTAGACCAAGGTCAGGGAAACTAAGTTTTGAACCAGGGACAACATACTATTTTTTTGGTAAGTCAAAGATTCATTCCATTCTTTAACAAGGTAGACACATCAGCCAGGTGTTTTTTAATCATTAAATCAGATTATTATGTACTGTGTTTAATGATGGTAGCATTGTACTTTGTTTATATTCTCTCAATAGTTGTGATCTGTTCAACAATTTTTGTTTAGTTGGAGCCTTTTAAAAGTTATGTTGTATTGCAAATCATATGTATTTGTAACTCAATGCGGTGACATGATGACCTCACTGTCAGTGGCAATTTTAGGGGGAGGCCAACAGGGCCATGGCCGATGGCCCCACACTTGTAGGTGGCCCTGGGCCTCAATGCTTAGAAAATAGGATATGTTTGACTGCCCATATTGATTTCATGGAAGTAAGTGAAAACTTGAACTGTATCTTCTGGAAAGAATAGAATGTCTCAGGAACTTCCACAGTGCAATCATATCTGAACTTCCTTGCAATGCATGCCATCATTGGGCCCCTCGAACTTTTTTGGCCCAGGGCCCCACACGTTTCAAAACTGTCACTGCTCACTGTGTATTCTAATTGTAAGACCTAGCATTTTTTAACTTAAGTCTTTACAGGAAAAGTAGCATTTGAAATGTGTCATATTGGACTTGTAGACCCTGACCTCACCTCCACTCTAACATTTTCTGACAAATATGTAGTAAACAGGTTGTGCCCTCTCCCCTCATGTATAATAGGTCATTGGATCGAAAGTATGCTAAACTTAATGCCCTAGACAAGGGCTGGATCCATTGGGAGAGCAACAGGGTTGTACACTTCCCCTACCAGTATGTTTTCTAGTCTGTGACTTTCTGCTTTTGACTGTAGTTGCAGGACTACACTATTCTGTAGTTCTATTTCCTGTCTTTGAATGAAGTTGTAAGCAAGTTTCAATGCCATCTTTCTTGTCATTATCATTGATTCAAATCTTATCACACTCTGCATTGATATAACTTCTATCAACAAAGAATGACAGAAGTTTTAGTTTCGTTGTTGTGTTGCTAGTGTCTGATCAAAAATCTGAATTCTTTGTGCTTTAGGTACAGGCAGTGGAAAAATGCAGGGTCTCTCAAATAAGGTTGGAGGACATTGTGAAACACATAACATGAAGCTATCTGTATATGTGTGTCATTATAATGAGGCCTGTAACAGAACATTATCATACAGTAAGTATTATAATCATCCATAACACGTGGAATATGGTATGTTATTGTCATCATCACCTTCACTATGATGATCACTATCATCAATATTATCATCACAGTCATCATCATCACCACCATTATTATTATCATCGCTATAGCTATCTTTTTCATCACCATCTCCAACATCTCAACCATCACTATCATGATTGCTATCATCATCATTGTCACTGTCATTATCATCATCACCACCACCATCATCATTAGGACCATGGTCATTATTATCATCAGGAAAATCATCAGGAGCAGTTGTTTTGTTATTTACATTATTTATAATAGAGCAAGGAGGTGACAATTGACAAAAGACACTGTATGATTGTTATATTAGACAAATTTACCAAACATACCTTGGTCCCTTGTAAGTCTGAATTAGTTATGATGGTATAGATATAGATATGGAATAGAATGGTATAGGTATAGATATGGAATAGAATGGTATAGGTATAGATATGGAATAGAATGGTA
>JAAAKL020006248.1:0-18246 GCA_010016065.2 Carybdea cf. marsupialis auct. non (Linnaeus, 1758)
GTCTGTAAAGGGATAGTACGTGAACAAGCTGCAATGGAGACGCTTCTTTGGAGTATTTGGAGTGACGTACGCTGCACCAGTACGCTGTACCAGTACACTGTACCAGTACTCTGCACTAGTACGCTGCACATGTACGCTGCACAAGTACGCTGCACTAGTACACTGCACCAGTGTGCTGCACTAGTGCGCTGCACCAGTACGCTGTACTAGTACTCTGCACTAGTATGCTGCACCAGCATGCTGCACTAGTACGCTACACTAGTACGCTGAACCAGTATGCTGCACCAGATAGCTACACCAGTACACTGTACCAGTATGCTGAACCAATGCGCTAAATTAGTACACTGTACCAGTCCGCTACAACAGTATGCTACACAAAAGCGCTACACCAGTACACTGCACTCGTACGCTGCACCAGAGCGCTGCACTTGTATGCTGCACCAGAGCGCTACATCAGTATGCTGTACCAGTCAGCTACAACAGTATGCTACACCAGATAACTACACTAGTACGCTGCACTAGTATGCTGCACCAGAGCGCTACACTAGTACACTGCACAAGTGTGCTGCACCAGTGTGCTGCACCAGTGTGCTGCACAAATGCGCTTTACCAAAGCGCTACACCAGTGCGCTGCACTAATACGCTGCACCAGAGCGTTACAGTAGTACGCTGCACTAGTACGCTGCACCAGTGTAATATGAGAGCCTTGTATTAATGAATGTACAACCTTGCCTTCTGGTAAGTTAATCCTATCATCAAGAGAAGCTTTGAAATGATTAATTTTGAAAAGGTGCTGGAAGAAAAGAAGAAACTAAAAGAAAAATGGAAACTGAATTTGCAACTTGACACTGGGTTTTGGATACAATGAGTGATAAGACTATAGTTATTCAATGGTCAAGTCACGCGGTACAGAGGAGATAGTCTCCAAACTATCGTACAGCTGAACTTGAATGGAGCATAATGTGGCGATTACAACAATAGAGTATGCTCTCAGCTGACCTAGCGTAGTTAGTACAGTGCATTCCAATAAAGTTTGGGCCCTTCCTTCAAAACCCGCTGGTGATTTACCTTCTCTGGCCATTTTAAAAAATACATAAAAGTTCAGATTAACTTCATTTCGCAAATTTACGATAAGCTTTCTATTTCTCGTTTAGGTTAACGTTATTTACAAGGTTATGTTTACAAGGAGTATTCGAGTTCGGCTTTACGGGAATGTTCAATACACATGCAATCTTATTAGTCCAGCTACACCCAAGCCAAAAGTAAAATCAAAAGGTAAGTAGCTTTGGTTGTAATACGTGGTTCACTGAGACAGAGAATATTGTATGCAGATGATCACTTTCGCCGTCAACAAATCTATACAGTTTTGTGCAAAGACATTACGTCATGCATAATTCTGCAGGTTTTAAGTGAGTAATATTATTAAAGGAAATATTATCGTTACTGCCCCTATTGGTTTTCTCTAAAGTTGATGAGCAATCAACTATGCAAAAGCTAACCTCACGCCGTCTCAGATTCCCTGTTAATGTTAAAATCCACTGGTCATTATTTGATTGAAAGCATGAAGTATCCCTTGCCCTAAAATAACCGATTATTGTTCTATTTCATTAGCTCCCTTTTCCTAGCCCCATACTCATTAAAGCAGATCACTACTTACCCGCTATGCAGCATTTCGCAATAACAACTGATGTAGTTTTTAAAAACACCTTTTGTACAAGCTTCTTGGACACCACAAGATATTTGATGCACTATTACAGATTCTTTCAGATGCTCCTACTCCTCAGGCGGCAGTAATCATGAACCCGTCACTGAAACCAACTGCAGTACATGCAAAAATATACCCGACTGCAGAACCTTCAGTATCCCCCATGCAGGCCTGGGTAGTTTTCCTTCTACTTACAAAGCCTTAGGCGTAACCATTAGGGTGTGTGTATTTCACACATTTTGATAGATATGTTTGTTTGTGTCACATCCACAATTTTAGGGCAAAGTGGTTAAGGATACGAATGATTATAAACTTCTGCTACACTTTTGTGCCGGCAGATTATTTGAAATTTAGGCGATGAAAAGTCTTGCAATGTCACTTCTCGCCTTGTTTTAATTTATCTCAGTTGGCTAAAATTGTTGCCTGTTGAAGCCCTCTTGTTGTAGAAACAAGGGAAATACCAGGTTAAAAAGGCAAGAAACAAGTTAAAGTAAAGTGAAAATCAATCTTCTATTGTCAATTACCATGCCCTGAGGGTAGGTGATGTGATGGTCTGTACGGTCACCTTCCTTTCCTATGCTTCTCCTTCTTTACAGACTCATTATTTAATCTATTTAACTACAAGTGGAAATTAGCACCTAATTTAAAACTGAAGCTGAAGTGAATGCATCTTTCTTCGCTAGCTTCTGTCAGTTCACAAAATATAATAAAATTTTAGTCTTGGTGGTGTTGTCGCACTTGTATCACATAAAAATGCACCTATGTACCCTTGAAATGTCCTTTACGATTGTCTAACATGAACGACCTATACTGTTTAAAAATTTTCTTTCGTTGTTAGAAAAAAATCCTACAGCAGATGAATCTAGAAGGAAGAACGGATCCAATGAAAGCGGGAATGATAAGCGAAGTACAAATGGGGGTAACTCGGAAGGCTGGAATATGAATACGTCACCAAAAGGAGTGGTGAGTTTATTTCTTAGATGATCACAGTGTCAGCAATAATCATGTAGTATCTTTGAAGAAAAGGAACGAGTTCTTTAAATACAGTAAACTGTACGGAGCAGGTGCGGATTGAGCCCTAGTGTACCTGTTTACTTTTGTGTCTGCTTCATAGATAGAAATATGAAATACCTCCTACGTATATTCCACTACCGTGGAAACCTCTGTCCTTATAAACATCTGAGATTGTTTACGATCCATGAAAGAGGCCTTTATCCAATACTTTGGTAATGCAATAACTTTTTTGATGACGGGGTGTAATAGTTGTCACAGAAAGGCCTAAGCATGCACCGCAAAGAAATATTTTAAGCATTTTTGTTGGGATTTTTGGGGGGATGGGAGAAGAAACCGATTTCTCCATAAATTGGTTCCTATGACTCATAATTTTTGAAAAGGCCCTCCAATACCAAGTTATAGCTACGACAGTGTTATATGAATATCTGGGGGGCTGGTGCGTCCTAGGATCCAGTGGTGTGGTTTCATCAAACTATTTAGAGTCATTTTCCAAGCATATAAATTGAATCCCTCCCCCCCTCCCCAAAAAACCCCTTCAAGGCACCATAGTCATTAAGAAACTTTGGGAACAAAAATGACCTCTGTATAAAGTATTATTGATTCTGTTTTCGCAGGTATCTTAGGTTTAGAATAATTTTGTTCCTGTAGCGATTATGTGGTAATGGCATCATTGCCGTAACTACAATTAGCAAAGGCTGTCTCAAGTTTATGCACTCAACGACAAAACGCACTTGTTATTTTAATTGAACGAGAGGAACACATCCAAATGATGAGCAGAGTCATTACATACACAGTAGACATCCTAAACATGATCACGAATGTTGTCTAGAAAGAAAGAGTGTTAACCACATCATTGTTTGATGTAAACGCAAGATATTCAGAATTTCCTAATGCCTGATTGTTTCAGCGCATTCTGCAGGTGTACTCCAGTGCTCCGTAGTAAACATGAGCTTTATTTGTGTGTCGTCCGCGACCATGATCTATTTTGGTACGCAGGGAATACAATTCGTTTCTTGGTGACTTTGCACTGTGATGATAATTTCTAAACACAACCATAATTGCTTAGAGCTACCCGTAAATAGCGGAATTATGAAAATATCAACACATTTTCCGTCTCTGAATGTTCCTGCTTGAGAGTACTATGTAAGGTTAACCCGCAAGTGGATAATTTGGAGTTTTCAAATTGTAAGAAAAGTTTTGAACAGATGAGGCTAAAACTTTCTATCATAACAGAAGATGCTGTCCGTAACAAATTAGAATACGGGTCTACCTTATGTTTTGTAAGCACTTTCTCCTTTCAAGATGTTTCCTTCTCCTTCTCTCTCTGCACACACTATACTATTATTTACTGGTTTTACAAAGCATGTAAAAAGTACTACTAAAAGATTCCTGTAGTTCTGACATAAATTTTGCTACTATCTTGCTAATACATCCGTCATTGATCAGACATTTGATTTGCTTTTAGGAAACTCCTGCCCTAATTCTATTTCAGAATATTGGGGCACCTGCAGGTACATTTCATTTCAAATTTCACAAATGTTGTTTTTCATTCCCCATTTCCTTTTCTCTTTACCTACGTTTGTTAAAAAGCAGATCCACGAAAGTAAGATGTTGCACTAGACACACTGCATGCATGCAAATGAATTTATCCTTCCTAACCTATTTGTACTTCTGTTTCCGTGACAATAAAATGGTTTGAACAACACATAACCGGCTGAAGATGGAACAAGTCATGGAATTTATTTTTTCTTGCAAATACATGGCAGTCTGTGTTTCTAACGATGAAAAATAAACCTAATCAGCTAATTTCTACAAAAAAATTACAGGTTAGCACAGTTGGTCGGCAGATTATATTCGTACACACTAAGATGTGCAACAGTTGGATAATATTTTGAATAATAAACGTAAGAAATAGAATATAAGATAACAGTTGTTAAAATTTGAAGGTTCTATGGTTCTCGTCGTTTCCTCCATTATTGTATAATGGATACAGCAACATAGTGGAGTCTGAAGGCTGATTTACACGCTACGGTTTGTCGGGCCGATTCACGGACGATTCAGTCACATGATTAACAAGGATCATTCGCACGTGTAATAAGGCTTTACGACACGTTCGACGATTTTGGAGCACAAAGCACTGTTTTCTATTTCATCATAATTAGAAACAGCTTCTTCTACAAGCTGAATCGGGGAAAGTATTTAAGTGAGTGGACTAAGCAATAACCTAGGTCTTTTGGGCCCCATACACCTGGATATGAAAAGAGACCACATAGTCTTTTCGAAGCTGGAGTATCTAATATAATAGGAGAGAAAGCGCGCGCGTGTGTGTGTACGTGGCCATACCGCTTTGCCTATTACTACGAAATTTTACATGGACTCTTTCTTGGATCAGGAGCAGGATATCAGCGGGTTTGTAGTCTCAGAGGCCTCAGGAGGCTTAAAGTGGGTAAAAAGTGCATGACTTCCCGGATGTGTCTCATGAGCGTATTCCAAGTGTAATCTGAATGTTGCATGTACATATATCAATTGTTTGCAAATTGCATTAGAACCGTCTTATGAGTGTATTCTAAGTGAAATCTCCATGCTGTAACGTACATATCTATTGTGTACAAATTGCATTAGAAAGATCGTATGAGCGTATTCCAAGTTGGTCTCCTTTGACAAGAACTCAAGCATAACTGTCTCTATCACATTCAAGACTTTCAAGTTCATTGACAGTCTGCGAAAGAAAGGGTAAAGCAGTGTCTGTATGTTGTCTTTGGTCACCACAGCATTCCTACATACACAGACAACAATATTTGCAGGCGTGTTCGCAGTGGAAATCTTCGGTCCATCTATCAACTAAGTTTCTGCTTGGGTGAAAACCATGCTTTGCATCCCGACTTCTTGTCCATTATGTTGAAACTTGTGAGGCACTGTCACAGACTGTCTAAAAATCGTCCCGATCTGTGCTGATATCAGTGACCGTAAAATCAGTCACCTTTAAATAGACTTTACGCCATACCAACTGTGAATTGACTTGTCAAATCGTAGCGTGTACATTAGCCTTGACTTGGTAACCAATGAATGAATTTAGGCATGTGAAATCAAGGTAAAATAAAGCAACAACAAAAACATTTATGGACTTGCACGTGTCCTCAAGTATAATTTGAAATATGTATTACCAAAAGGGAGCATTTTCTTTATCAGTTTGGTAATAACATCTGCAAGGAACCATACTGGCCTTTCACAAGAGAAAATAAAAGATGGAATGTTGACAAACATTTATCAAAGTGAAGAGACTTCTATCAACGGCCAATATTATCGTACTAAAGATTTTATTGATTCCTCACCCTGAGAAGAGTAAATGCCTTTTTAAACACTAAGGCGTACCCTCATGAGAATGGCAGCACATTTACAGTCATTATAACATCAATGTTCTCCTCATCATCACTAATATAATAACAATCTTCATCATTAATTGATCATCATCATCATCATCATCATCATCATTATCATCATCATCATCAAGAGCAGCAGCAGCAGCAGCAGCAAAACCAACGTCATGATAATGATAATAATATTTTCTATCTTTATCGGCATATTTATCATTGCTGTTTCCAAACTCCAAGACCCCACCCCACCCGGTCCATCTATGCTTACGTTAAGCAATGTTTATTCGCAGTACTTGTAATTACAGAGTTTTAAACTTGGTTATAAAATTACTCCTAAAGCCCCATATGATGATATTCTTATATACAAACTTTTAGTAATCCTGTAATTATGTATTTCAGAAGGAACTTTACAGGGATTTGAAGACTAAAATCTACTCAATGTGTCCTGATAAGCACACAGCAACAAGAAATTTTCTTCAAAGTTGAAAAAGAGACAGTTAGTTCTTACTCTTGTGCCTTGTAATAAAATGTGAAACAGAGCAGTAGTGTTCCTATTCTGTTCTGATTTAAACGTATCAAATTATCTAATGACGCTAAGGGAGTCTCTATGGGACTTACAAAGTTACAGAGAGTGTAAACACGTTTTTACGTAGTCTTCTAGGAATGGTGATATTGTTTCCAATCATGATATTTTCAGGATGATTTCTATTTCTTTTTTCTTGTTTAGCATACAACTGATAAAGCATCATCGGATAAGCCAAGATTAAGTCGTGATGCAGTGGCCTGGATAACAACAGGGATTGTCATTGGTGCAATAGTGTTTATTATTTCCGGAGGTTGCTTCTTGTATAACTTGAGGAACAGGTACAGAGGTGTCTTTGTAGCATCCGCAATGGAAGACCGTGGAGATAACCCCAACGAGAGGTATCACAGTCAAAAAGTACTTTACGTAGCAAAGCCTAATCCAACAACTGAACCTAATAATGCTACTAGCTTATTAGATAAAGAGGTCGATGTGTGAAATAAACGAGATTTGAAAAAAATTATTTTATTTGCAAAATCTTAAAAGTGATACTTGGCAAAATGTGGAAAGATGGCATACGACTTTTGATGTATAGCTGGTGTTGATACCCACATTCTTGTACCGTCTCGAGGTATAGTGTCGTCCGACAATAAAGAGTTTGTTAGCCAAAAGACGTGGAGACGAGAGGTTACTTGGAGCAAAGAAGTAGCCGTTCTATTTAGAGTACACGGTGACCGATCCTAGACGATTGAACAGTGAGGCTAAGAGACAGAGCTGGGTGATATAGACGTGTAAATATTTCTGTAGAGTGTGTTATATTTTCTGGTGATCCTACCTTCTGAGATTAGATAGTTCTAACGTAATTCTGTGTTAAGGAGATACATGATGTGGCCTCTGATAAATCGCAGAGTGCCTATATAGTTACACGTGTTGCCCTAAGTCGAGTTAATTTTGTAATAACTTTCTATTACCTCATCAAAGGGGGGAGCCCATAGGGAGACAGTGCACGTATACTGACCTATTTTCATAGTGCGACGTCAAAGTAATATGAAAATCACAGTTGTCTGCACTAGTTGTATTTCCCTGTATGATATGTAGATAATCGATCCTAGTATCACAATTTTATGTTAGAAGAACTGTCATCACCTAAATTTGGCTATTTAAAGCCATTTCATAGTCAAAGAAGCAAAGAACCATTCCTTTTTGATCAGCTTTGCATACAATATGAAAAACTTTATTTCTTCCCGTTTAAACAAACAGCTGGTAATTCTAAATATATATATATGTATCGATATATATATTATCTAGGAATTTTCAAGATATTTAGAAAAACTTACCAACCACTGGATGACATACATACGCAACAAGGCTTCCACATATGTGCACTTAAGTTTGTTAAATAGTTTCGTAAAATACTTTAAGTGTTTACTTCTTACAGCATAAACCGGAGGAAGGCGTGTTCCTTTTAACTCAACGTTACCATTGCATGCAAATTGCGTGTAATAAATATAGATACCAGGTCTTTACAAACCAGGAAAATAAAGAGAGCGATATTAAATCAGCTTAAGCACATGGGTACTCTAACATGAGCCCATAATGTAAAATGGTTAAGAAAATATCCCGCATGAACAAGTCAATATTGCTACTTGTTGCTGACACTTTGTGTTAAAAGTGGATGAAAGTATTGTGTTTGCGTCAGAAATCAGATCCTGGAGTTTGAAAAAATTTATCCATAATAGTCTTTTTAAGCTTAACGTTTATATTTACGTATCCTTGTTTTTTTCGTAGTGACAAGAGAGCTCAGCTAAGCGTCTCCCTTCTCATTAGATCCACCTTCGACGAAAATATGTGCTACTAGCACCCCTTTCCCTCAAGTGGAACATTTTATTTTTTAATCACTAACAGTTTAGTTACTAGAGACCTATTCCAGAACCTTTACAACGAGAGACCTTTTTAAAAGGGGTTTCTTATTTAGAAGTAAACATTGTGTAATCACAACTGGCTCTAAATCAGAAATCGACAAATAGTTTATAATGTAGTATCCGCGATAGCATGTTACTTAAAGTACTTCCTTGATTATCTTATCCATTTGTAATGTATGCTAAAGCAAGGAATCCTATGAAATTCCAAAACCCCGGATAGACTTATGATCTATAATATGGCGACTCCTCGTTCGACAGCAAGACTATCCACTCTAGCAGCTGACCATCTTTTTAGAATTTTAGACCATTTTCATATTCATTGGTGATCTCTATGTAGTTTTGTGATGATTTTCAACAAATTTTTGTTCAAATAGGGTTTTTTTGCGACTACCGAGGATACGTTAATGATACCAGCATTTTGATGCGATTTTGAAAGTTATCGTGCTGTGAAATAGGTTACATCTTACCTCCCCTATAGATCAATTTTTAGACTTGAACTTCCCAACTCTTGAGTCTGATCCCTAATTTAGCCCACTGAAATCTTATCCACTCCCCAAATTTTTTTTAGAACTTTGTGCCTAGGAATGTAAATTTGTAAATAATCGCAGATTTATACGAGGCAGACATTTGCCATCAGCGCACATCTTGAAATGGTAGAGATAACATGCTATGCCTCCGGCCTAGAAGCAATTGCTTATTGTAGATAATCAAGGAAGGAATGCTATCCATATCTGAAGCCGTCATAGAATTTTCAAAATGTAATAACGTGGTTATGTAAATATCATGCTGAGCATGACCATTACTGCCTTTCATTTATGATATTTATCTTTGTTTTTCCGTCAGCATGGTGATTATCAGATAGCAACAAACTTTGTAATATCAATCGCGTTAACGAAGTTGCAACTAATGAAATCAGTTTAACTGATTTGCTTTAGTACGTATACTGTGGAGCAATAAAAGAAAAGTTTTCTTGAAAGCTGCCATTTTATAAATTCTTCAATGTAGTATTACTTTGATAAAACACACGCCTCCAGGTTGTTTTTGGCTATGACGTGTAAAACTTTTCTCTCGCTGATTGGAGTAGTATACTTAAAGGCACTTTTTTGCTCACCCACCCTAATAGTGGCGGACACTTGGGGAGCGAGGGGCGGCAGCCGCCGAATAGCTTCCCTTCCCCCAAAAAATGAAAGCTGAATAGTCCCAGAGATTATGAAACTCATGAGTTTCGTAATGTCTGATAGTCCTAATGACATTGTCACAAGTCGCCAGAAAGTTAAACCAATGTTTATAAGAGTAGTATTCAACTTATTCACCATTGACAGCTTTTTCAGAATTTGATTCCATAAAACTATTGACACCTTCTTTTTGACGGAGAAAAAATTGCCACCCTCCCCCTATTCTCCCCCAAGGCAATCAGCCCAATGTCTACTACTGCATCTTAGGAAGCCTCAGAAAAGGAAAAGGTCAAACACTAGACAACTTCTGGGTATTCGTTTTGTGTAGCTAAACCAAGCCATTTCGCAATGGCTCTTAAAAACTACAGCATTGAATTTTTAATCGTTACGCGACACTCGTTTTAGCGACTACTTCACTACTTGTTCTCTGTCTTGAGCCTTCAGTTTTAACGTAACACTTTCCCAAATGATTTCCCATTTCATGTGGAAAGTATAATTGAGCGGAGAGAGAATTTATGGAAAGTTTTATTAGAACATTTTTGCCTACATAAATATGTTGTATGTGAGACTACTCTGGTTTACGTTTCTGATGGGCAGATGGATTTTCTGAACAGTTTTAATAAATTTAGACATATCGGTATGTAAATGTAAAGCAGATTTGTCAATTTACAAGCTTTTCAGTTATGTCTTCCAGCTTTAAGGTTTCTAATTGAGCCTCGATTTACTATGACACTTAATTCGTTTGCATAGGACAATTGATCTGATATTCCAGTGATTAGACTTGAAGGTCAACACGCATTACCGGCCGATAATTCTTGGGAGTTTGACCCAAGAGAAGAAGGCCTTTGATGTAAAATAAGTAGTTATTTTGGGATCAACATTTCGTTTAGAGATTTTTATACCGCAATTTTCCATTATATGGATCCCCGTCGCACCATTAATACGTCGTACGTGTATGAAACTTTGAAAGTAATTTATGTTTATAAGACAATCACTACCCGTTTCTCCAGCATATGGACATTTTCACCAACAATAGGGCGCTGCAGAAACATTGGACAGGCAGGTTAACCGTCATGCTTTGCAGAATACCCGTTCCTTGCATCCCTTTGTGATTTCTGTTTATGAAAGCAGATATTAGGTGTTAGATACAATATTGAAGTGATGAGAGAATTTTTTAAGTGCAGCGTTGTTGAGCTATTCTGTAATATGATCAGTATCCATGACGTCACCATGAGAGTAGCTACCTACCGATGCTGTCTACACTGCAGAAATTGAGTTTGGGGTAAGATAGGGTGTGCCGTAGGGCTAAGTCTATAGTTTTATGACGTCAATATGCCAAGATTTGAGGATGAAACCCTTTTTGAACATATGGCGCTATTTAAAAGCCATCATCTTAGTAATAGTTAAATCAAGCTGCCATTAATAGCAGTTTTGTGCCATATATGGCATATTTTAATTAATGGAATTAATAATTATGGGGTAAGCTGCACTCATCTTCTCAATGCTTCCCCTTTGGTTGCCTTCAGTATTTTGATAAGATCTACTGTGTTCCAGTAAAGCATGCCTGTTAACCAGCACCAAATCTGCAGAACAGAGAAAGGAAAAGTATATAACCTATATATGTCTTAGTTTACTTTGTTAAAAATTGGCCTTTGTTTCGAATCTAGGTATTATATAGAACCAAATAACTCTCAACCTCACTTTCGAATAACTGAATGAAAGAGAGGTTTATAGTCAGGCTGCAACCCAGATTCCGAAGGGGAGGTCCCGCTTATATCTTATTGAATTTCGGAATAACTCAAAGGGTTACTTGGTATAACGTATACTTAAAGAGCCAATCACCAAATTGTTCAGCACTGATCACCAATGACATTCACACCCTAGTATATGTTCTCTTCTTATCAATAGTTACCGGATATTCGATAGGTGCAAAGACATTTTCAGTAAAAAGGATATATGTTACCCTCCTCATCTTTACAGCAAGTACTCTATTAAAATATCTTGTGAATGGAACGATTTAGAGGTTCATTTTCAATGAAAGATAAAGGAATCCTACCGACTCTATCCGTTAGAGAAGCCCGGATTTTAAACATGCATGCATAGCATTTTCCTAATCAGGAGGCTACTTGAACTTCAGGCTAGTGTTCACGTGACACACACGGCCTCTGTTTTGAATTTATCGATTGGTCATCTGACGCATAGTGAAAAACACTTCAGAACATTCATTGAGGGAGGGTGAGTATTCCGGTTCGGAGATAACAACTTATTCTTAGAAGAACAAGAAAGACCTTCGGGATAAATCGCTATCGCGAGGTCATAAAAACAGGTAAAAGCAAACCTGGACAAAGCGTTCTAATCTTGTTTGCTGCACCAGAATACTGACGTAGGAGTCGTGGGACAGGACTGTATAAATTTATAATGTTCATTTATTACACACCATTATGAGACCAATCACTACACGTCCATTTGCCCAGACGCGTGTAATTTACAAGTTTATACAAATAAATGTAGATACTGTAAGAGAATTAAGGCGGTATTGGTAGCATCACCAATAGTAAGAAACGTATATAGATGCTCCCACGACAAGGTTTAGCTTGAAATCATTTGAATCAGAATAACAAATATGACTAAAGTAGTTTCATTTATTTCTATGCCTTTCTCAAATCCACTAAATTCTCCTTCTTGAATATACACCTGTTAAAAAGATTACGTGTCATTTGGCGCTATGGCATACCAATTCAGCTCTATGGAAACCAACGTTAACTATTGTACGATTATCCTTATTGCGTTTTCATTCCCGCAATACTATATCTGCTCACCCACAAGGACAAGAATTTAAGAACCATGCGAAAATTAGAATTCATGCAAACAGCTTTGACTTCTAGGCTGATTTTCATTTTGGGCACTTTGTTGCGTAGATAAACCTGAGCGATCTTACAATTTACGCTTAAGTATGAAAGTGCTGACATACTGAGAAAGGAATTTCGTGTTTAACTTTCTCAGATTTTCTAAAAAAGGTGTACTTACAAACAACCTGTGTTAACTAACCTGGTCTTCATCTTGAAGTGAGTGAAAACAAATTGTATTGACGTAAATACAATTAACAGTGCACGTTCAAAGTAGCCAACCCCATTTTTATTGCATCTCTTGAGACAAATTTTGGTTCTGCATTACCATATTAAGCATATCTTACCTAATATAATCCTACTAGCAAATTCAAACTGTTGCAATGGCGCGCAAATGTATATCAACCTAACTGTAGCGACAAATGCTTCACAAATTTGAGAGGCTCCAATTTTAAGCTGAAGGGAAGGTAGCTCCAAGCACATTTATTAGGACTACAGTAATACGATGATTCATTCTGTGTAGCTACGGGAGATAGTAAATGCTTTCACATCTGGAGAAGCAGTTAAAATCAATGAGTTGCATTGTGAATCCATGACAAAAACACTGCTCTGTTGGTTTCTCCTATCTCTTCAAATTTAGCAAGGCTAATGAACTCGGCTACAAGGAAATGTTGTCGAGGTTACTAGGAAAGGAACCCTTTGTTAGGAAAGCAGGGAGTGGAAGTAAAAAATCTGCTGTGGTGTGCTTCGATGCTGCGTAACAGTCCACATGAAAACAGATAAAGCTGATCTCATTATTTAGAGATAACTGTCCTCATTTAGTCTCTATTTGCCAACACAACACTCTTTTTCCCGACGTGTAGTACTCTTCCAGATTGTTAGTTCACTGAATCCGCCAACCTGATGCGATGATTTCTTTTTATGGCTACTTAGAGAAAACCCTGCTTGGCAACTTCGCGTTAGCGCCAATGCATAACCTCGGATACTGTATCTTGGACATGTTATTTAAAGTATGTACCCTTGGAATTAACTCTTGAAATGGTCCTATTTACAGCTGATAAAGGCTTTACTGATACTGATACGTATGGAGATGATTGCAAGGGCATAGCGACTCCAGAAAAAGATTTGGCACATAAATTTTTTATTAACCACTTCTTCATAGCTTTATGTATCACTTTCCCTGCAGCTGCTTTGAGAATGGCTTGCGGAGCCCACTTAAAAACTATGACTCGGTACACCACATATAACGATGGAATGTAAAACGTAGTTTGATTAAGCAGCATACAGTGCAGCTTTTCATAAATTCTTATAATATTTGAAAGTTACCAATACACGTTTCCTCTGACTGCAAAAATTCTACTACAAATTCAAGTTTCTTCTATGCTGAATCCGTTGGATTCGACGGGAATATTTTATCAGCTAAGACATAAATGTATGAGAGCTCCTGTAATATAAGTAATAGTCCACCAACTGCTTTCCGAGAACACAGAGTTCGGGTCAATCCATCAATCAGATACCTGTGGAGTATATATTCTATTCACAAATGAAAATATGTTTCAATCTGATGGCAATACAAGTGGTAGAAATTACATCGTGACAGGAACAAAACCATAAACAACAAACAAAATATGAAAATAGAAATGATTTCATCATTTGCTGCTTTTTCATCTGAGTTCTAAACTTTGGTGTTGAAGATAAGGGCAACAGAATAATTTGAGAAATGTCATTTTCAGTTCAAAATAACAAAGGAGGTTTAAGATAAATTTGATTCGAGGGTATCTAGTAGACAGAAATAAAGACAGTGTTCAGTGAATCGCTATTACCGAAGTATGAGCTACATGTACGGTTAATACCTCACGTCTCCTCATGATATGGCTCAGGAGGGTAGGGTAAAGTTAGACTGCTTGCTGTGTTAACTGCGGGTAGAGTGCTAAAAGAATTTTTTTAAGATATGCTAATGTAGCATAACATATTGTACGTATCGTATACCAACTGGTATTTAACATCGTGGGGTAATAAGTGTCTGACACTCAACTAAAGTAAATCAGCAATTTTCCTTTCCGTAATTTTTTTCCCATTAAAGCTCTAGATAAACAAGTTGACGTCACCATTAAATTAGTTTCAGTCTTCTTCAAAAATGATGACAAAATCAGTACTCTCAAACTTTCAGAAAGGGATACAAATAATTCCCACCATAATAATTACTCTTTCCAAACGGTCTACACTGCTGTGGAAAGGATTTATGACAACACGTCTAACATAACAGTATATGTACTGTCCTGATTAGGTTCTTAATTTGATCTTCTTGCTAATATCATGTTTATATGCTGCACATAATGTGCAGCGAAGCAAATCTCAAAGCGTCAGTGAATTATAGTTTAACGGTCAGCATATACACAATCACGATAAAAGAAAAGTACGGTGATCAGTGAAAACACTCTTTGCTTCATGTTGAAGTCCTTGTTCAATTTTCGATGCACTTCATTGCCTAACAAAGACAATTTATTATGAGTATAACAGAGAGACCTCTTTGTGTAAAGAACTTTCTCCGCAAGCAAAAACATTTTGGAGAGATATCAAGTTGGACTAATTTAGTTTCTGGACGAGCTCTCACTCCTCGAAGGAGCTTACAAACCAAGTATGTAACTGACGATTTGAAGCGACTTGCACAGTCCATTCCTTTGAAAAGCATTCCTGCATGTTATTTGTGTCGTGGTGAAGTAGCAAGACGAAGGATACAGAAATGGCAATGAAAATCACACGCGAGTGGCTTACGAAGAGGCGATCTTTATATTCGTTTGTTTTCGCTTTTCATATTTGCCAGTATATGGTGATTACAAGTGTCATGTCTTTTGGAGCGCTTTATTTGCTATATTTAAAGGAAAGGTATATCTCCTATGCCTATGAAATGATGCTAGGCTCTATGGTGATAACTGGATGTTTTTCTTCCCTTGTTTTTGGAAGATTGGTAGATTTGAGTGGAGGATTAAAGGAAATAACCATTGCTACACAAGTGATTATTGTCACAACTACAATTTTATACGTGGTTGGTCCGGAGTCCGTCATCGTCACAATTGCTTATAGCCTCTTTGGACTATCGGAAGGAATTGCTGTTATGTTGAGAAGTGAGCTTTGCAAAGCATACGACAAATCTATAATAACTACAGTCCAAGTTGTCGTCCGCTTTGGATCTGTCGTTGGGACCGCTCTTGGCTGCTTGATGATTATTTTGGGGATCGTTGCCAAGATTGACGTCGGGTCATGGCACATATCAGGAGCAAATTTTGGAATCGTTGTATCGGGAGTCGAGTTTGGAGTTTTAATGCTAGCATCCTTCTGTTCGATTTCAAATTTGTCAAAGGAATATAACTTCAAAGCGCAAGAAGTTGAGAAGGATTTTCGTGCAAGGATTGAGACTGAAACGTCAAATGCTGGTTTGCTGATGAACGAGGAGTCGGTTACTGAAGACAAATATTTTAAAACCTCCACAGACAGCCCACAAACAGTATTATTCAGCTCATTGCGAGTAGAAATTAGTCTGCTATTCCGCTGTTTACCCACCTTTAAGATTCTGTGCATGTCGTTTCTGCATGGATGCATCAGTATGAGTTTTGAAAGATTTCTTCCTTTGATTGGAAAGGACATTTTGTCATGGCAAGGAATTCATCTCACTTTAGCTTACTTGTTCAGCTGTATTCCACCACTGGTTGCTATTATTATTTTCTGGGCCAAAGGAAGGCATTTAACGGATTATCAACTCCTGTTTGGGGGCTATTGGTTTATTGCTTTATGTGGTCTGACTTCTGGAGTGTTGGGTATCTTTGTAAAGAAGGAGATCTATGGGTTGGTGCTATTTACCTTCATTCTCCCTGCCCATAAATTATCTTGGGCTTTTCAAGATGCAGTTACAGCTGCTCTATTCTCTAAGATGATTCCATCACAAAGCCAATGCATAAGTGAAGCAATGAGATATTTTGTATCGTCCTGCGGGATGGGTGTTGGTGCCCTATTGACAGGAATTGCATATCACAACATGATTGGATATTGTGGACTGTTGATGTCAATCTGCTGCATCAGCTTTTACTTTTTATGGTCTGAGAAAGATATTTACCAGAACCCGAAATTATTATGGGTGGTAAATAGCCAGCAGGATGAGTTCTGTGAGTTCGATATGTAAGTGCTAGCTGAAGTTGAGGATGTTAAGGGTTTATGATTCATCAGCAAAAGAGTTAAATGAGGAGCAAGAGTCTGACTTTCATAAGATGAAGTTGTAAATAATAAATTTTCAGAAATATAGATAATCAAAGGCTTGAAACATTTCTAAGGAGGCAATTGTTTTATATTTGAGCTCTTCATACGATGCATTGTAGTAAGTAAGTCATAGGTAAAAGAAACGAGAAAGGAAGGCATTGGTTTATGGTGATAGTGTCTGATTAATAACTCCGCTGTATTTGGCTCTCAATGTTCCAAGTAATATAGCAGCCGTGGCCTGCATTTAGAACGGTTGACCTATCATTTCGTAAATATACTACCTTTGTTTTCGGATTCTCAATTGTAAGAGGTAGGGGGAAGCTTAAGGACCTTAAGAGATTTACACGCTCGCCTTACAAGAACTTTTGAAAGAAACACTTTCTTTGTTCAACGAAGACTAGAGTTTTTAGCAGTTTGTGGTGTGACAGTGTTCCGATTTAGGTGCATGTTTGAGGATGAAGATCAGATAACATTTTAAGTTCTCCAGATTTCAATTTGCTATCGCTCGGGTTGAAATTGACGTAAACTCTAATTGTTTTAAATATAAATAAACATTGCTAATGAGTTGACGTGTACGTTGTGTAGATTTGTGTCCATCTTTTAATTACAGTAACCATGTGACCCCTAAAAGGGTTTCAAGAGTCAAGGTCAGATAATTGTCTTTACTGAAGTAAAATCGTCTTATAAAGTACAAAAAAATATGTGTCAGAAGAAGTAGTTACTTGGGTGGACTTCTTTTATCCCTACAGGTGGGGTTTAAATCATCTTTGAAAGTTTTAAATTGCTATTTCTCTCAAAAAATTTTATGTTTCCTAGCTGAAATTTGTGACTTTCTTTAAGAACTTAATTGTCTTTCAGTAACGCCTAAAAGTTGTTTTTATATCTGGGATAACCGCAGCAAGGCTCAACGACGGGATTGCATAGAAGGCAATAAACGAGGATAGAGCGCTACACAGTATAACTTGCAGGTTGCTCTTTACTCGAAACTCTGAATGATCAACTACCTGCAACAATATAAATCTAATCATTAAATAGTGCAATTGTCACGTGTTCACGTCGTGAACAAAGCATGATTAGGCTACATTCCCCAATAAGAATACAGCGTTTGAACATAACAGTTGTCACATACTCAGGTTCTGCTGTAACGTCATCGTTGACTGGGCGCTTTTAGTAAACATAGTGAAAATGTGAGAGAAGTAAGCTTCACAGTATGCTTTTCAAAATTGCATTTGGTGCCTTCTTTTTGTCCCGTACCTGGTTACTTCTCTTATGAAATATTACCTATATCTATGTCGCAAATAGATTACAAAAAACTTGCATTTCTTATGCATAAATTGTGCGTGAATTATTGATAATTAATTTGTTCATTTGTTCCAATTGGCATTAACTACTATAATCAGTAATGGCCACGAAATAGAGGAAAGGGTATCAGCTCG
>JAAAKL020006249.1:0-18246 GCA_010016065.2 Carybdea cf. marsupialis auct. non (Linnaeus, 1758)
TTATATATCAGTTTATGTACTACCTCCATTGTTAGCTATATCCAATCAGAAGCAAGGTGTCGGTTGTGATTTTTACATTTACCTTCTTTGTCGGACGAAATGGTTTACTTTTGCGCTACAATTTCCTTGGAGGGATGCGGATTGAAAGTGTGATGTCACGATTTTGAAAATGTTTGAATTATGGAAAATATACTCAATTTTCATGTTACCCTGTTAGTAAGAACGTCAATGGCCAATATTGAGAGTATTGTCCTTTCCCAACACCGAGATATCAGCTTTCAAAGTTTTAAATCTCTCTAGCAAAACATTATTTGATGCTTGTTCCTAACATAAGGATCCAATGAATATTACCAAAGTTTTGAAAAGAAAATTTTTGAAATTCAAACGCCTTTAGTTTAAACACTATATTTTCTACAAGTGTGATATTTTGAGAAACAGCCTCTCGCAGGGTTGCCTTCCTTGGTGACGTCAAGGTTGTGACATTTTGGCAGCCATGCGTAAGAGAGATGTGAAAGGTGGTTGAGTTTCCTCAAGTATAAGTGATACTGATTGTCAAAAACGGCAAGATAGACAAGGATTGGTATACAAACAGTGTTCTTCAGCTCTCGATCATCTGTACCATATTTCAAAGAGTCTCTTTCTTGACTTAAATTGATGACTAATTAAGGTCAAATGAAAATTTACATGAAAGAGAAAACATGGGGTTGGAAACAAAGTCGGGGAATGCCATTTGGCCTGAGATCAAATGCTATGTTAAAAACTCATTTTAACAGAATCTTGGATCTCTTCATATAACCTTTACTGCAAGTATTTTGTCTTCTCTTTCATAATAGATTGGAAACGAAGCAGTTAGAAATGTAAGTATTGCAATCTAAATGATCATTGCTAAAATGCCCAGTATTTGAATGATCTCTCTTCTACTCCATAACAACGATTTCCCATTCTAGTCCAAACTACATCTATGGATTCATATATTGAAAAGAACCTTAGAAAATAGCATTTCATTTTGAACTTATTAGTGGCACTGTAGAATTGAACAGGCAACTCATTTTGATCGAGAAGGTTTACGTCGATTCTTGTCAGTTGATCTTCATCGGTAAGGAACCAAAGTACAATGAGACTATTTATACATACAGAGATGATTCAAATTAACAATATGCGGACATATCATGAGAACACATCATGAGATTAGGGGCGCTAAAACATTGATAATATAAATACAATATCCTCTTGCCTACATAAGCTAGGTTGAAAACGTAAAAAAATAGACTCTAACACAGCAAAATGAAACTTGGAGCGTCTCCTACTTAAAATTCTAAAATATATTTCGCGGCATTCAACATTGTCCACAGGATTTTTCTCAATCGCAGATTGTCTGGCGAGAAATGTCTGTGGTCTTTTCGTTACAGCTGATCTTTCTGGTTGCTTTCTGGAGGGGAGCATCCTTTCCTCTCGTATCCACCTAGGTGCGTGCTTCTTGATCCTTTCCACAAGCCTTTGGGACGCACGACCTACACATAGGTCCCCACAGGGACACTGGTACTGATAAATTACGTTACTTTGTTGAAGGGTAGGCAGTACATCCTTCTGGGCTGCAGGGTGAAAGGGTCGGCTTGTAAACACGACGGCTGGAGTCCTGGCAAGGTAACACTCCATAATGGTCCCTTCAATTTTCTTTTCTAACGCCTCATGTACGGAACCCAGCTACGGAGGCCTGATGTAAACTGGATATCTTTTCGGTCCAATTTCATCATCAGGTGACAAAATGGCTCTTGAGAAAACTGCCGAATCTACAGCGTCCAAGTAGCCATTCGAAGAGAAAATTTCTTTAAACTTTTCTACTTCGTTGGGCAGGCGTTCGGGTGAGCAGATCTTCTTGGCTGACCAGACAAGCAACGTGGGACAGCTTGACTTTACGCGCACAAAATAATCCAATCTTGTATGGAGCCCGCTAAAGGTTGGTTTGCTATAAACACTAGTAATAAATTCATTAGGTGGATTCCATTTTGAAGGCGTATTCACTTGTTCTTTTTGTAAATTATTTTGAGGTTGCGACGTGGGCTGGAAATCTGATGTTGCTGCATTCTAATCGAGATTTTCCCTCTGATCTGTATCTTCTTCTGGGCATCGCCAATGCTGAGTTTACTATTGGTAGGTACATTAAGCCTTTCTTAACCTTAACTACATTTCAGAATAAAAGATGTACATGTACTTCTTTAACAGGCACTTAGCCACAGAGAGAGAGGATGGGTAGGTCTCCTTTTCCCCTCAATATTAAAAACAAACTTCCTTACATATACAACAGCAACGTGTTAAATGGGTCACACTCTTTGTTTTTCACTAGCAAGACTTTAAAGTGGTAATACATGTCAAGAGAAAATAGTTTAGCATCAAACAATTCGATTTCTCGTACAAATATGTGCACTGGTTCTAGAAAACTCCCATGCCTTAAACATTATCACTCCATGCACCTCTCTAGACTACAGTATATACGTTGCATTTGTTGTTTACAAATTGTCCAGACTGTTATGCCTGACCTTACATATCTATTTTGATTTTCAGACTTTTATAGACTGTTCAATGCAAACATTTTCATGGACATTTCAGGGGGAAGGGGGAGGGGTGACTTTACCTCCTGTTCAAGCTTTGCAGTAGAATAGTGTAAAACATCAGGCTTACATAAGGTATTTACATAAGTGCGCATGGCTTAAGAAAATGGTAATGAATGTGACAATACTTTTCTCTCTAAAGAATTCATTATCAAATTACGTAAGTAAAAGAATCAGTGTTTCTCAGTTTTGTAGCTATATATAGACAGTTATTACCAGTGGCGGTTTTCAAGGGTGAGGGGCCCTGGGCTGAGAAAGTTTGCGGGGGCCCTATGACGTCGTGCATCGCAAGGAAGTTCAGCCGTGATCGTACAGCGGAAATTCCAGAGACACTTTATTCCTTCCAGTGGATACAGTTTCGAGTTATTACTTACTTCCATGATATTCATAAGGGCAGTCAGACACATTCTTTTTTCTTAGCATTGAGGGGCTGGGCCCCCTACAGGCGCGGGGCCTCGGGCCATGGCCCCATTGGCCTCCCCCTAAAACTGCCACTGGTTATTACGGTATTATATGCAGGCATTTTTGTTGTTTTCTATGATGATGTGCAGAAAGCATAAAATTATAAGGTGAAATGATAATTCATGCCATACAGTGTATGATCTGAAAGTACAAACGAAAGAAAGACAATGCTTTTAAATATAGGGTGAAAAATATAAATACATCTTAAGAACAGGTAGGCTGACCATAGAATATATTATCAAAAATGAGCAAACAATATCACATTGATCGTTAAGGAGTAAAAGTGAATGGTTTTGAAATTGGATCTAAAATACCTAAAAGTTCATCTTCGTCATCTCTATATTTATCTACACTAAAATGAATTGTCATTAGATCAACAAAGATCCTATCGATGGTTTTGAATTGAAATTATTGTGTACTTGTGTATTTTGTACATAGTAATTAAACTTAGATGTACACATTTCGCGTTCAGTCTATTTGCTGTCAGAATATGATCTAAGAACATTTTCAGAATTTGTTGGTGCAAGGTTTCAGCTCGCAACTCACTCCGAGATTTGAAAGCTGGTATGTTTTCACTTGCAGAGCAGCAGTCGCATATTCAGGTGTGCTTACGTAGCTATGGTTTATATGATTATCCATTTACGATTTTTCCACCTCTGCAAGTATTGAGAGAAATAAGAAATGGTTACTCTTTCTCTCTACTTCCAGTCGATTTTGATGGAAATTCGGAAAGATGCGATTGCTGGGAATTTCTGACAAAGGGAATGAAAAACAAGGTATTTATCCGTATGATAAACATTGTTGCACAGCCGCGTTTTCATGATATTAGTGGATGCAAACATTGATGTCTTTTTATGTTAAAATTAAACTTCGTTATCGTTTAAGTTGACGCTCCGTGATTTTGCTTCTATTTGTCTTGTACTATGTTTTAAACAATTTATTTTTGTGATAACAACAATCGACATAGCAGTAAAGTGATTTTCAAAATATCAAGTGGCAAGGTATGTAATAAACTTGACACTCCTTTTATCTTAAGAGGTTTTAAATTTGATACAGGAATAATAAGCATTGCCAACGGTGAAGACTTGATGGTGATGATCGTTTGATGCTCTAACGTCGGCTTTTTGCCAGTTTTTGATACTTTCTGTTCGGTCTCTTAACTTACTTTTCAATTACACTAAACCTATGTACGTATGTAGAAACAGATTCAAAGTGGATCGAGTAAGGGGTTGTGCTAGAATGACCTCTACTAAACGATCACCTCCAGAAGCATGGGCTCTGAGACAAGAGGACAAGAACAGACCTGAGAACTTA
Organism: Carybdea cf. marsupialis auct. non (Linnaeus, 1758); assembly: GCA_010016065.2. Classification (NCBI taxonomy): domain Eukaryota; kingdom Metazoa; phylum Cnidaria; class Cubozoa; order Carybdeida; family Carybdeidae; genus Carybdea; species Carybdea cf. marsupialis auct. non (Linnaeus, 1758). The sequence goes on from JAAAKL020006249.1 coordinate 4,386, forward strand.
GAAACGTGGATATGAAGCATCGTCGACTCAAAATACATTTTAGTGAGTGTGATAGAATGACCTTATAAGCGTGACGTGTATGCGATGATAGATAAAGACCACAATAATAACTGCGTCAAACATATGCTAAACATAATGAGTATGACTGAAAATTCACCCTCTTTCAGTATGCATTGCCACATATTCAACCAGATAGCTAGCGCTGATCTGCCGTACCCCTTACATACACCTCCTTTTATACTGACATCATGACGTCACATATTATTTAAAAACATAAAATTCTGCCTAAGTTGCTCTTATTGCAATATTGCGTCACAATTCTAGAAGCATTTGTCAGAATTGCTGACTACTACATGACAGGGGTCTGTCTCCCAACAAAAGGAGTCTTCCATCTAAAAGAAATCTATAATGTAAAGTACAAATGTATATATTTGTTCGACAAATGATTCCCTACAAATCTGCTCAAGCTGCCCACCAGCTTAATGTGGCCCCTACACAGATGAAACCACCAGTGCTTGATCTGGCCAAATTATAATTTATAATACATCAATAGCGTAATGCAATCGTTGGAAGCTTGTACTGCTTTCTGGCACCCAGCGTCATTTTTTGACCATCAGACTTACTTATGGATAATTAAACATTTATTTGATAGGCATAGGTAAATATGCGAAATTACAACTCTGAGTATCAGTAGGTCGACAGGGCTTGATTAATTCAGTTTGCAGTGCATTTTACAATTTCTCTTCAAATGATGCACGCCCCTTTACACATTTTTAGGGAAGGTTCGTTATGGTTTTCCGCTTGATATAATACAAATATTTTACCATCTAACAATGCTGAATAGTTCTTTCAATAGAAGTACAATAAATACTTAAATAATCGTACAATAGTTTATATACAATCGATTATGTGCAAAGGTAGCCAAACAGGCCATGCACTGGAGTATTTACAAAAGCCGTCTTTGTAACTGGTGGTAGAAGTTCTACAGACAAAGGATCTTCCGTCTTGATAACCCAGAAGAATACATAGTAAGTGCGACATATCAAAATACTTAAAAACCAAAGGACGAAATATTGATTATCTATACTTTCGGTGTTTAATACATCATCGTCTGGGTGTGGATTACATGAACTTACGAGTCTATTTAAGGATCAGGTAATATAATAAGACAAGATTTACTATGAAGCAAGATGAATAATGACAAAGAAAAATATACAAAGGAGTCTCAAGGGGAGAGAGTTGAATTCAGGGCATTTAATGTTGGATTTTAATGTTTATAACAAGACTGCGATTTTCGAATGGTACATCGATTACCGATATTAGGATAAGGATCACTTAAAGAGACGTAGTGGGGTGCACTGTGGCCTTGCATGCCACTCTAATGAAGTCTTCTCACAGAGGTTTGAATCCACTTGCCACCAACACCGACCCTCTACTGTTAATGGCCTGTGAATTTTTCCTCGATGTTTATGAATTTGGAACGACGTTGTTACATATTGCATATTTTCATATCTTTTTTTGCACTTATCTTTAATTATAATCACTACTTTAAAATGGCATTTGTTTTTTCTCTAAACAGGTATTAGCATCAGTTGAAATGGATATATTCCTGCCAGAAGAGTACATCAGGACCTACAAAATAATGCCGAGACACCAGGTATAATAGTTGGTGAAAAATTTACCGATATCTTTCTTTTCTGCTGCAACAACAACAGCATTAACAATAGCAACAACAACAGAAACAGCGAAAACAACATCAGCAATGACAACAACAACAGCAACAGCGAAAACAACAACAGCAATAGTGAAAACAACAACAGCAATAGTGAAAACAACAACAGTAATAACAACATCAACAACAACAGCAGCAACAGCAGCAACAGCAGCAACAGCAACAGCAGCAACAACAGCAATAACAACAGCAACAACAGCAACAACAACAGCAACAACAACAACAGCAACAGCAAAAACAACAACAGCAACAACAACAGCAGCAACAACAACAGAAACAGCGAAAACAACAACAGTAACAACAACATCAACAACAACATCAACAACAACAGCAGCAACAACAGCAACAGCAACAGCAGCAGCAACAACAGCAACAACAGCAACAACAACAGCAACAACAACAACAGCAACAGCAACAGCAACAGCGGAAACAACAACAGCAACAACAAAAACAGCAACAGCAACAAAAACAGCAACAGCGAAAACAACAACAGCAATAGCGAAACAACAAAAGTAACAACAACATCAACAACAACAGCAACAGCAACATCAGCAACAACAGCAACAGCAACAGCAGCAACAACAGCAACAATAACAGCAGCAACAACAGCAACAATAGTAAAATCATTCACGGGAAAATTGTAGGAATCACATAATTCAAAACAGAACCAATAGCAGTGAAAAAAATACAGTCCATGATCACTTTGATCTTAGGAACGTTAAGAAAGCAATTATTGTGCCAATCGACGTCAAATTGCTCTTTCTCAACAAAGCAATGACAATGTTAATAACGAAGATGTCGCAAACACTGACAAATCAACTAAAGAAAAGTGGGAAGAAATCCTATTTTAATTACAATAGAATTCCATCTTTGGAATGTACCAGGTTGCAGCTGGAGGTTCAATTATTTTGTCTAAAGTCAAGATACCTTAGTTGATTTCAGCCAATTTCCGGCGGACCTGAGGAAGTTCTAGGAGGGTGACACGCTGTCTATTTTTCACTTTTTTTTTTCTGGCTTTTCTCTAAAGCTATTACGTACTTTATCCATGTTATTTAAGGGATTAATGTTTCTCTTGACCGGCATGTGATCCATGAAAAGCTGATGGTACTTATAAACTATTGACATTGTTACTTTAGGTACGCCTATACTCAATGTTTATCTGCCACTTTTAGTGCCCCGTTTGTATATGTTGGTGATACTGTGATCTAGCATTGTCATTCTTGATCAGTGGATATATGTTGCCACATTGATGAAAAAATACCTATTTTCTATTTTCTGGGGATATTCTTATTCACGTGTGCTAGAATTCTTATGCATACGTCAATGCTGCATTCAGAGCGGAGCTGGACACACAGACGATGGCTTTCAAGAAAAGACCAATGCTTTTGTTTGGAGCTCTTGCAAGAGAACCAGTGAGTATAGTTAATTGTAAGGATTGTCTCCAGAATACCGAATGTCTTATAATCAACGAGTAAGGATACGTTGAGCTTTTAAGCTAGGGAACACACATTTTTGTGGATACGTGAAGAAACAATTTGCTGTGATACCAAATCTTACAATTACAGGCGACACTGACACGGATACTCTATTAGATTGTTATATCTACTTTCAATGTTAAAAGTTTGTAGTAGTAAAAACAAGGTGTTCCCATCTATATCAATCATCAACTCTGAACAAGATGTTAAAGCAAATCAATAGTAAGGGATCTATTGACTATTATAGGCTTTGCTAGAACTTTAAATCCACCTCCCTACATTTGATTAAGTTGACGGAAGAAAATATTCGAATCGACCATATGCTGTCGTCATGGATGATGTTATCGCTGCTCCGGGAAAATTGCGCCTTTGGACCAATTTAGCCTAATCAAAGTGAGGCTCAAATGTTAAGCGTGAGCAGAAACTGTACTGTTAGTAGCCAATTGTATTTGCAAAAAACTTCTATAGGGTGATACACAAAACCACTGCAGTCAATACAGACACGTTTTCGTTTATCTTTACCACTGAACTGTGCAACTGTCAATCTTTGCTAGTACTGAAAAGTCATTGCTAGCGGACACCTTTGATTTTAAGCCTCGTATTGAGTCGGTTGCTAAAAAGTCGACTTTGGGGTAGTTTCCTCCAAGCGAGTAACTTGGTCAGGAGCATCGTCAAACAAATTAAGAACAAAACTGAGAAGATACAAGCTGATAGAGGAAAGATGAAATTTCATCTATGGATATGGATTCGCCATTAATGCTCCTTCTTTTACATCTCTATTCTGCTGACGGCGATTATCTTCGCCACAAATGCCCCCAAAAAGTTCAAAACACTCGTACATCTAAGGCTTAAAGATGGAAGTGTCGAGCATAGGGGCCTCGTTAGGGACATTTTGGACCATTTCATTACATTTCTTATAAGCTTTCAAACTTTGGTTATTTTTCTAGTGGCTTTACCATTCCACAGCGAATTTTCCTAATTGAGGTTGAGAAGAGGCTTGCCACCCAGAAATCCCAGACCACTTTGTTCTGGGGGAAGATTAGAAAACCATTGATACATCTTTACAACCAGATACCTTGACTCGTCTCAATAAAAGAAGCCTCCAACCCCCAATGAATGAAACAACATTTAACCAAATATGTGCTGTATTCAAAGCAAAAATTAGATCCTTTGCTATGTATGGTATGCACTTTATGTACATCTCCAAATGCTGTCAGACAAAAATAAAAGAACACAGTCTATGATATGCAAACACCATGAACACTGTTGCTTAATTCTAGATATTCAGATCGAATGTTTTAAGATATCCAGTATTTTGAGGTATTGAGTATTTTGAGATATTAATCATTTAAAGATATCGAGCATATTGAGATATAGAATGTTTTGAAGTATCAAAGATTATGAGATATCAAGAACTTTGAGACATGGAGCATTTTGAGGTATCGAGTAATTTGAGATATTGTGCATTTTGATATATCGAGCATTTTGACATATCAAATATTTTGGGATATCGAGCATTTTGAAGTATCGAGCATTTTGATCCATCGAGCATTTTGAGATAGTGAGCATATTGAGATATCAAGAAGTTTGAGACATCGAGCATTTTGAGATATCGAGCGTTTGAGATATCTGGTATTTTAAGACATACAACACTTTGAGGTATCGAGTATTTTGAGACATTGGACATTTTGAGACATCAAGTATTTTGGGATATCGAGCATTTTGAGCAATCAAGCATTTGAGATATCAAGTTTTTTGAGACATCGAGTATTTTGAGATATCGAGCATTTTGAGATATTGGGCGTTTTGAGATATCGAGTATTTTTACACATGGTGCATTTTGAGATATCGAGTATTTGGAGACATCGAGCATTTGCGATATCAAGCTTTCTAAGATAACGAGCATTTTGAGACATGGAGCATTTTGCGATATTCAGCCTCTGAGATATCGAGCATTTTCAGATACTGAGAATTTTCAGGTATCGAGCATTTGAGATATCAAGTATTTTGAGATATTGAGCATTTTCAGGTATCGAGCATTTTGAGATTTCGAACATGTATGAAATAAAGCAATCAATTGGATTGCTTAGTTGAAGAAACGTTTTACATCTGCATACTAAAGGGGTGTGTCTATGTTGTGGGTCTTAGCAGCTGCTGTTTCTGTCAGCACCGAACACTATAAAACACGTGTGCTGAGTTTTAACACTGCAATACTCAACTCAATGATATCCTAAAGATGGGTTTCACAACAATAGCTCGTTTCTAGAAAGCCATTGAAGTTTGATACCAAATTCAGTTCATTGCTAAAACTAAGTCACATTAAAACTAAATCATTTTGTAAAAAAACTAAACAATTTACAAATAGTTTTTGCTGCTTTCCATTTACTCTCATATATTTCGTTCAGTCATACTTGTTGTCTAGTTTGAAGAAAGTCTAGAGAAAAGTGAAAATGACCCACGAATAAACGGCGTTCTTCTGTACCAGATGATGGTCGTCACTTTCGATTTGTAAAGAAAATTGTATTCGAAAATGTTCTAGATAATGAAAGTGAGGAAGATAGAATATCTATGTATTTTGTTCTAGATACGTGCTGTTCGCGTTGAAACTTTTCTACAAAACCTGACAGAATACAATGACTCCCTTGAAAGCAATACAACGCTGCAAGGTAACTATGATACGAATTCATTGGTAAGCTTCAGCTAGTAGCAGATTGTTCCATGTTTGCTTACGTATTCTGTCATATCTCTTTCTTAGTCACTTCACTTCCTAAATTATGTATTTATTCGAAGTTCTTTTCTGGGTCTAGCCACTCTGGCACATGATTTATGGCATACTGGATCAAGTCATTCAAATTACAATTACCTAAAATATCATATGTAGCTAGACCATTACAGCAAGCCAGCTAACTGACCTTAAGTTCTTTTCAGAGAAAAGAACGACAGTATTATCAATGCAAACAAAAGGAGACCGAGCAGGGCCACCACAAATTAGGGGACCTGCCCCCAATAATTAGCTGTCTGGCGTTTTTGATATCTCAATAAGATAGCACATTGTCCCAGCTATGAAATATAGATAAAATATTTGGAATAACGTAGTAACCTTGGGTTTTTTATCGTTTGTGAGACATTGGGTTCATGTCCCACAACTTGAGGCTCAGTAGCTTTGATATTTGGCCGTCATGTCATTTTAGCCTTTGTGCGGCACTACGAGGCTGCAGTAAAGTCTTGTTTCATACTTGCAAACTCAGTGGTATCCTTTCATAGATTTTAATGTCTGTCTACAGTTGAAGTATGTTCCTTCAGGTGCAGGCAAATCGCTACTACGAAATGGCCCATGAAAAGTCGAGAAATTAAGAGAGACAGAGACACGATTGTTCAATGAATTCTACATGATATGTACAACAGTTTTGTTAAACATCTGTTTACAGCATGTCTCAAACTTTTGGCGGAAGAAATCCAGCCACTGCAGACACTTGATGGGCCAAGTGATAGTTACCGGCAGCAAGTTGCAATTAATTTGTTTTACAAGGTAGGAAATTTCTAACGTTGATATGTGCTGACTAGGAATGTTTGCATTAGTGTATGCCCCGTTACTCTACGTTCTTTTTCCACTTCTACCTCGTGGAGAGTTTTGAAACCCCTATTTAACTTGGCAATTTTTCTTTGAATTATATACCTGACTACTAAATTGGCAAAGATGGTATGGGTTTAATTGAAAAAGGTTATTGCAAATAGACGTTTTTATAGATGGAAAATAATTATCATGTCTTGAGTTGTAGTTTTTTCCTTCAGCCTGAAGATGGGAGAAATAACTCTCGAAACGTAGCTCAGAAAAAGACTACCATCCATGGCAACAACTGAGTTGACAAGCATTTGCGAAGGTTATTGGTCACAGCTTGTCGAACTTTAAATTTTGGCAGCTTATTCTGTTATTTTATATTTTACTTGGAAATTCAGCAATTTCCATGCAGTAGGCTGTCCAAATTAGTTTGTTTGTATAAAGTGAAAAACAACCAAAGAGACAGTGGGAATATCTCAGGCGTAGGTCAGTGACCAAAATACGTAGATAACGATATATCAGTAAGAGAAAATAAGGTCAGAGTAAGTAGACGAAAGGAGGGGTACCTCCCTCCATACCATATATTCGTTGGACTCTACTCCTGAACAAAATGGGGACTTTCTATGAGCTAAACTCAAACTACGCGCACTGTAATACAAACATGAGGTAACAAAAGCCCCATTATTTTATTGTAGTGTTATTTGTTGCAACCAACAGAGTATGCCTCAACATCACTCTACCTACTTTGCCGCTGATGGTCAATGGTACCCTAGTGATCGGTCCGTTAGACTTGTCTTCTAATAAGTGTGCACAAAACAGGAAGCCCTTCGAAAACCGTATAGATAATTAAAACGTACGAACACCATATATGCTGTTTATCTTTGGAGCCAAGAATAGATACAAGCATGAACTTTGAATACTTGCCACAAGGCAGTAGAGATACAGTTTGGAGAGAATTACTTATGAATATAAATAAAGGGTCTGTTAGATGAATATTCACTTTCCATAGTATACCCAAGTGGTACAAGCAGTACATGTTAATGGGAAAAAGTAAAAAATGAACTTCTGGAAACTATTGTTATAATGTGTTAAGGTGAAGGGCAGATGACAGAGTAGGTTCTCTGCTATAAGAAGTTATTCCTCTACCGAAACGACTTCATTGTTTAAAATGGACTTGAATATTAACTGCTGCATAAACTATTGTTTGATAAACATTTCATTTTTCTTAACTTTAGTTTTATTTGTGTCTTCTTGGCGGGAAAGTGAGCCGAGAACACAAGAGTGTAACTGAGGAACAAATTGAAACGACTGCTTACTCAGAACGGAGTTACTCTACGAAAGCTGAAAGATATCCCTTGACGAAACCAATCCACCGACTTGATTCTGATCTGTTAGTAAGTCCTTTATTGTAGCTCTTTTTGTACGCTATTGTTTATGATAGGATTTGTACGATTCTGCTCTCATTTTCTATGCGTCAATTTCTCAAAATAGTAAAATCACTGTTGTAGTGTGCCGAAAAGGAAAAGAACTTTGCTGTCTCTCGCTGCTTTGGCGCTCCATGTTGTAAACATGTTATTATCATGTGGGCCACTTATGATTGCGAGAAACATTTCACTTTGTATCCTGCAGTTGTTTAGTATTCCTTGACAATATCCCACTTGTATCTAGACCTTATTTATTTCCTGTGATTGCTGATATGATGTTCTGATATTCATTTTCTTTTCTTCCCTTATCATTTTATGTTTGAAAGAGTTGATTTGGATTCTTGTATCTTGTCGATACTTCGGGACTTATATACAAACTACAAGTTTAATTGTAACACTGTATTGACATGGTGAGAACTGTTAAACTGATTACTAGGAATGTGAGATATTTACTGTATTAAGAGACCTGGTAGTCGTGGATGAGAATGTCTGTTTACGTTGTACTTCATTCACAGCATAGCTGACTCGCTTGCAATGCCAAGGCAAAAGGGTCAGACCAAGACGAGCTATGAATGTGCACGTCAATAATAGCAATGCAGTACAAGCAAAGCTAGAATGTAACACAGACATTGCCTGAAATTGGGTAACTAAATTAATGAAGTAACTTGTGATACTATTTCTAAGTAATCAGGTCACGAGAAACTATACTGAAAAATACGAAATATCACTCTGTCCAGTGACTCGGTCACATACGGCTCCAATTTCAAACCCCCTTCATCATTTCCATTCATTTATAAGTGAACAATAATACTAAAGTATGCAAAAGTCCAGTACAGTTACGGAGTTAGACAGGGTGACTCTATAACCTCACTCTCATCGGAATCAATTTTGGAAAAATTTGAGCAGAACAGGGTTAACAAGAAACCTACCCATTCAGCCTTTCCGTTTTTAATCAACTTCACATCTAATGTATTTATATTTTACTATTCACCTAGGTTTGTGGCAAAGTCAAGTACACTAATGACATCCCGGCTTTCAAGGATGAAATTTTCGCAGCCATTGTTCTTGCAGGAGTTGTAAGTTCGTCATTGCTTATATAAGAAACGTGTCAATAGTGAATTCATAGAGTAAATCAACAAGGAATGGTTGTAAAGGAGAGTGAACCAAAAAAGATTTGTTGTGCGAGAGATAGTGTATGGGTAGCTGTGCACTCACTGGTACCAATTTTGATTATTTAACGTATTCTACATAAATAAATATATAGGTAGACATATAGGGATGGGTAAAAAAGTTCACGAAAAGGGCTTGAAAACTTAATTGAATATGTATATTCTTTGAGTACTATGTAATACGCTAGTACATAGATTAACACCGGGTATTTGAATACATTCATACACATCATATACATCAAGAGATGTATTATAATATAGTTATGTATCTATCTATCTAAGTAAATATACTTACTGAGCGAGAAGGAATAACCTCTGCCTAGTAACTCCTTTATACTTTAAAGTAATTGTTGTATGTTAACGCAACTTTCAGGTCTACAGAAAGTGTTCTTTCCTCTGTTGCTATCGCTAACTATGCATATTATGCTCTGTGATGTTTAACACTCTCACATTGGTATCAATGTTACCTATTTTTGATATATGCTCATTTTGTAGTTGTGCATTCTTTTGAACTCGTATGTTCTGTTATAGGATTGCAAACGGAAAAGATTTCTTTCAATTGCTCGATGCAAAGCATCCCTTCACCAACTAAATAGTCTTACGTTACTCGTGTCAGAGTTAAAATCGTTTAAATAGTGATGATTGAGATGGAAAACTCATTTACCTCTACGAATAAAAGACTGCAGGGGATAAACTAAATAAGATAATGCTTAAAACTATCGAGTTTGACAGTTAATTGCCACAGGCAAAAGTCAGTCAAGAAGACTATTTGAACTCCACCTTCTTAAAATTGTAGAGTCATTAGAGTTTGTAACTTGTCGCTACAATGTCTCTATAAATAAAGTTATCCAGTCACCAACCACACGGATAGGATCATCATCTTTTCTGATAAATTTCTTTACGTTTATAATACTGATCAATATTTATAATGCTGATAAATACAACAAGTTGCTCCATAGCAAAAAAAAGCACACCAATTTCTAGAAGAAAAATGTACATATAAGAATGTGAAGCGCCGAAGATAGCTAAACAATACTTCTAAAAGATATGGTGGAGATAATAAAGAGACGAGAAATTTCGTTGTACTGTAGCATCGTAAGGATGACTCCTTTAACCGTAAATCATATTAGTGGATTAATCCAGCTTAATGTGAAATATGAAGAGAAAGCAAAATCGTTCTGCAGGAAGTTTGTGGAATTCGAGAACCTTGGAATCCGGTTGAGATTCGGAAAGCTACAAGTGCAACAAAACGACTCTTTGCACATATTTTGGCACATTTCAAGGAAGACAAGGCATTTCAAGGAAAACCAGGATAAAGATTTCTAACGCACTTTTCCTCAATCTTCTATTGCTCTGAAACAAGCAGTGAACAAGCCAACAAACTTACAAAGTGATTACCTTCTCTATAAAATACCGCCGATGATTAGATAATAGAAAGTAGCTTCATGCGATAGTAGATTAGACTGTTGTCCTACGCGCTCGTCAGTCACAAGCTTCATCCTCGTTTCACGAACGAGATTACATTGGGTAAGGCTGTCCACATCCCGCATCCTACATCCACTTTGCACAGCAGATTCCAAACCCCATAATCACGGCTGGGGAATACCATGCAGAAGATTCTGATCCGCGATGTATTTGCAGCGTTGAGAAAGATCTTACAGATCTCGACACTCTTCCAAGAGACACTGAAACACTAGCCAATGTACGGCCATGACAGAACAAGGATGGGGCGTTGATTCATCAAATTCTTTAATAAAGGAAACTGAGTGCAATTTTGAAGGACGGCACAAATTTTGAGACAAAGACTGGGGGCTGTTCAACCTTTGCCCCCGGTGGCTATGGCCCTTTGAAAGTATTAAGTGACTTCCAAGCATAGTAAATAAAGATCGGGTTAGGTTGCTTCTGGTCCATATCACCGATTCCTTCCCGTTTGTTGCCAAATTTGCTCCAAACACGGTAGGCAGGTAAGTACATACGTTCCTATAACCGATCAAGACATAACTAGAGTATTCCACTGCCGCTAATTCCTGCTATTCTAAGACGGTAAGATTATGAAATATTGTATCAAGAATTTCAGAGTAATCATAGTTAGTAATGACGGCACTGCATTATTTAGAATCGGTTCCTAATCACCGTATAATACCAGCGCATGCTCAATTAAGCAGACTTTGATCTGTTTGGAGTTTCAACGGATTTAGTTCACATAAATTGAAATGATAAAGAGAGAGGGAGGGAGAGCACCTATCAGTGAAATGTAACGCTGCAGCTGCTTAAAATCGAGAGACTTGCACAGATAGAAGAGTCCAAGTTGGAACTTCAGTTCCACACATTTCAAGGTTATCAAGGTTAACTATGAACTTTGTGATCCTGCAGCTGATTTAGACATTTACCGCTTCAATAATCTTATTTCTGAATCTTGTATCCGAATATGTACATGGTTGTACATCTAGCTTCAATTACTGGCATTACAGCTTCCGCACTTAAATGCGTATTCAATCCGGGATCCGATAATGAAAAGGAAAGCAATCTCTCAGACGGTAAGCAGAGCCGTTAATAGAAAAGGTCTACAACTTATGGCTAAGTGTAGAATCAAAGTTATGAAACTTCATAGGTTTATCCTAACACTGAAGACCTCTTATAGGGCTTGAAACTGCTTATACAATACTCCAGTAACCAATACGTTTCTAGAAATAGTGCGGAGAAGAAATCGTTCCGAAATACTGTATCTGTTGATGATGATGAAGCAGAAATTAAGACCAGCGTCTCGTTTTACCCAAGACTAATCATGGAAGACACGTAGAGCGATACTATGTAGACACGCTGAAGTGGGAAACATAGCAACGGCCACATCATTCTTATTGTAAGTAATTGTGTATCGTGAAGCAAGCAAAAGCCTCCTGATTGCTTTGCCTGATGTCGTCTAAGTATGTAAGTATGTAATAACCAACTTAAACTCAAAGCCCAAAATTGTGTCGCAAACACGTCACCCATAGGGCAGGAAACGAAACTTCTGATTTAGTCCAGTATTCGATAAGGCAATTAAAACCAACAAAGTTTAAAGTATCTCTTAGCTTACTAGCACTGCCACATGTCCTCACAACTACAATGAGATTGCCAACAGGAACACAGTCAAGGTAAGTTATTCTACAACTTCAAAAACGACACATACTTTATGACCTTTTGCCACATAAACCGTGCGAGGTAATAAAAGCGGTCCCTAAATGCATCTACAGTGATAAGATTAGCTGCAGGAGTAAACCAGAAATTATCGTGGGGCTATGGCTTGCAAAGCTTGGGAAACGGGGCCTCTTGTAAGAGGGGAATGGGCATAGCTTTTGTGCAGCACTGAATCTAAGAATAGTTTTAGAAACCCTGTTTCAATAATGTAACTAGCAGTATCGAAATTAAACTTTTGGAATATATCTAGAGTTAATAGTGTATATCATTAAGTTGAAGAGAAATGATCGATTCATTTAACACCGGGGAACTTAGGAGAAAGGCAAGCAAACGTCTAATTTGTGCAACACTGAAAAATCCACAAGTATAATCGCGAACGTGAATATACGGTAAATAAACATTTTGGAACTGATTTTGAATGTGCTGCCATAAGAATTTATTTGTTGGACGTAAATATAGAACAATAGGGGTTGTTCATAAATACCCTTTGTAATTGAAGAAATCGCTACAGTCTGATCAACGTTGCCGGGCGTGAGACTGAAGTAGCTGAGGTAATTTGTTTTTATTTATTGTTTTTCCTTCTCCCCTTCCATATTAAAAAAAAATCCGTTGACTTTTGAATTAAAAAAAAGGGAATAGTTGTGAGAAAAGTCAAAGTAATGGCCAATTGTAGAAAAAAGCCAAGACAGATTGTCCAATTAAGTTGGCAGCTACAGTAAATCTTTTCTTTACTGTAAATTACTTAGTAAATACTTAAAATTAGTAATTGTGCATATAAACAGGTAGAAAATATTGTTGACTAACGTTGACATTACATGGTTAATGAGTCAGTTCACAATCTTACTACCCCTCATGAAATCGGGTTGCTAAAATGGTCATGGTCGTGGATCGACATCCCTCCTCCTCCCCCCATACCCTAAACAAATTTTTCCTTACAAGACCAACACGTCTTTTTTTATTTCTAATGGCCAACTCTTCCTTTGGTGATAGGGTCATTAGATAGAATATATTGCGCAGCCATGAATTTGACTTATTTGCTGTTTTGAGTGCTGTCATGGCTGAGCCCATACAATCATCAGTGCCCAAGGTCTCAAAACCCTCTACCAATTGCATGGTATTAAAGGAATCTCTTTGTGCGTGTACCTAAGAGAGTGCAATGGCCTCATGGTTTTTAATATGGCTTAAATTCAATAATTCAATAAATATTTAATAAGTAATAATCCAATAAATTCAATAGATCGTACAGATATATGAGTTTGGATTCACCGTCTAAGGTTGCCTTGTCGCTCTGAAGGAGTGAATTCTGAAATTTTTTAAATCGCAAG
>JAAAKL020006250.1:0-18244 GCA_010016065.2 Carybdea cf. marsupialis auct. non (Linnaeus, 1758)
GTTGATTTACCCTATGCATAAGTTTTGTTTGCTAAATGGAACATATTCTGCTTCCGAAAGGACAGATGATAGATTGTCAACTATGCCAGACACCTGCATTTTTTAGAAATTGTAACTAGAGTTTATTGTAACTGAACACCACATGTGTCATAATTGGGCAGAAAAGTACACCCACCATGATGCCTAACTGACCACGCCCCAGTTTTGCACCCCCTGCTGCAATCACCACCAGCCGCCACTGACTCAGAGGGAGTTTTAGATCAGAGAACCAGGACGAGGACCAGGACCCCCCACGAAGATGTCTTGTCTTCGACGTTCACAAAAAACGTTGAGATGACTGCGAAGCCGAAGTCAAGTTTTCTCGTAAAGAAAGGTGGGTGCTAATCAACTTGCTTCGCTTTACGCAGATGATATGATCGATGTCGAGGAGTTGGTTTTGTTTATGGACGAAGATGAAAGCGGAATAGCAGTATATCAATAGCCTACTGGAACTACGATCGGTTTGCCCTAGATAACCTTCTGAAAGATAAATACCGGTCAGAGTTTCGTTTTGCCAAGCATACAATACCTCGTTTGGCACATGCAGCAAGGCTGCCGGTAAATAACATTGTTTTCTTTAAACTTTCCGAGCAGCTTTGTGAACTTACTTCTGACTGCACAGTCAGATACTCAAAATATGGGGCTTGAAAAAAGTATTAAAACGCTCAGCTACATATTTCCAAGCCCATCCTCTCTCTTTCGAATTTGGCCAGTGCAAGTACGATAAATATACGATAACAACTACACTTTCAGGCATCTTTCGTGCTCGTTCTTCCAGATAAACAAATCGTTTTGGCTCCTATCCATGATGAAATGAAACACGTTGAGGAAAATTTCGAGAAATGCACGTAGAAATACTTGTCCTCTACACTACCAGATTTTCGATGAAAGTTGTCTTAGGACCACTCTGTTTACGACGAGTTCAAGTGGAGATACCCGCCAATATGCGAAGAAAGGTGCGCAATGAGTAAACTCGTCCCGGTCCTCTGATCTAAAACTCCCTAGTATCAAAATAAGAAGGACGACGACTTCTTCACTACCTCTCTGAATACAAGATACGTCTGTCTCTTTTTAGTACTCCAACTCCGTTACAAGCCCTACATCATGTCTATTACATTTATTTTATATCACCGTAAGTGTCTAGGAACTAATTACATCATACGTATTACAGAAGTGGTCAATCATGTGATTTCTGCTGTCCACTTTTACTGGACACAACATCTTACTTGGGTTCGAAGTCAGTCCTACAGATGAGACCTCTGGATAAGGCCTCCTCAAGGCTGTACACTTAAGACAACTAAAAGCATTTTGATAGTGTAAATTTTGCCCTCATTAAGAGGCTAGTCTAACAAACTCCAGAGGGAACTGAAACGTACGTTGGTATCTGGGAATGACGATTGATCTATTTATATTGCTGTTGTAATGCATCCATATAAAAATATTCCTGTCATCCAAATGACGAAGCCCATAAGTTCTCAGTAGTCAATTTGTATCAAGTTGCAATGTATGACTGCCAGAAAGGTACTGCAAACATTTTGAAGCTGTATCTGTCAGGAAATATAATGGTCTTGGTTATGAACGTTCTAGTATTATGGTTATGTGTGAGATGGGTGTTGCGATTGTGGATTGGTTATGTTATTTCTATGCATATAATTTTGCTTACTGTGTATGTACAGTAGTCTTGTAAGCTAATATACTTACTCTCTGGTCTCTAATAGACGGGGGTGGAAAAATTTCTAGAATTAATAGCCGGGGAGGTTGGGATAAAATGACTTTTCTTACTTCCTGGAAACAGGTTTAATATATAACAATGATGTGCAATAAACGTTTTGCAGTACTTTATATATTAACGAATTGTTAACAAAAGATACTAACAATTGTATATATACTTTTGGTACTATACTCACGGATTTTTGAAGATTTTCTAACATGTCAAAAATGTTACCGTCATCTTCCAGAAGACCTTCATTGTCATCATTGGACTTGCCTTGACCATTTTGTTGCCTGTTTTTGTCAAGGATTCGTTTTTTCAAACTACGTCTACCTTCATAAAAACCTGCCTTTATCTTATTCAGGTGAGGTTTAAACATTAAGCTCATTTCATTATTCTGGAATAATGTTTGGAGATCATCCAGAAATTACGCGTCATCTATTCACATCAGGATCACTGCAAATGTTTTGAAGAGATTTGATTACGGGCACTGATGACAATGGTGTAGTTGTTAGGAAAACTTAATCAGCAGTGATTTCAGTTTCCTGGTCTGCTTCGTCGTTCTCTTCTTCGTCGCTAGAAAATAGATTACTATTTTCAGACTGGCCTTCGTTTCTGAATCTTCACATACTTCCTCACCTTCCATGTAATCAAGCAACTCAATCCCCTCAATAATTTTACGCCGGATTCCTTTTGGAGGGCTGAGCTTCTTGATAACTGTTTGCAAGTTAATTGGGAGCTCAGATTTAAGTAGCTCCTTTCAGAATTCCAGCATATCATCACCAATTAGAGAAAAAAGTTTATGAGACACTAGAAAATCCTCTGACCCATCAAGTTTATTGGTGACAAATAGCTCTGTAAACACAGCAGCGAAATCAACTTCATTTTCTTTCCAAGCTGCAAGTAGTAAGTTTATCATTTCCTCACGATTTGGCGCCGGCACTTTGTTTTTATCAACCTCTAATTTTTTCAGCATCAGTGCCATTTCCTCATGCCTATATTGACTTTTGAGATGGTGATGAAGATCGGGGTCATTTGCATGTATAAATCCAGTTATGCCTCCTCCCATTAGAACAAGAATAGAGCCTCTTTGGTAAAGTGCATTTCTTACCTCGGGCCTTAGGTGAACAGCGTCATTGTCTAAGACATAAATATCGAGATCTTTCTGAGTAAACGGATTATAGCGGTTAGGTAAATTATTGATAGTTTTAACCATTTGTTCGATTCGGTAAGAGCCACTTGGAGACCAGTAGTACTTAACAGTGTCTGGAACTGGTACTTTGGTTCGTGTTCCTTTGCCTTTAAACACAAGCTCGGGATTTAATTTGATGTTATCGTAACTACTGGCTTGAGTAAAGACTGTCACTCTTTCCCGAGAGAGCATATAGTTCTCTTTCACAAATGTGTCCTCTCCCTTAAATGTGAGTGTTTTTTGCTGAGAACTTTCGTTAAGGTGAAGAGGCATCTGGTCACCATTGAATCGACTAATCAACCCTTGGAGGAGTAGTGAACAAAGTACCTTTTTGTGACGATTTTTTGCTCAAAGCATGGTTTTCTGTAAGTTTTGGTTACTGTCGTTAAATTGGTTAAATTACTATTTGAGATGGAAACTGCAGCAGAACTGACTCCCAGTTACCAAACTGATATATATTTCCGAAACATTCGGTCAGATCATCCCCCTTTTCAAAATCGGTCCTTTGTCTAGGATTGATTTGTTAACTCTAGACATTCTTTAGCACAAGCAATTTTTCGTCGCAGTTCATTCGTAGGTCTAATTGGGATGTTACTGATTCATGATACATGCATCATGCCCAATACCGGCGTTTCTTTGATGTAGTTAAGGTGTATCCTCACATGTCATGAATTACCAGTAAGCCCAGATATCCATTGTTAATTATTTTAGGACACAGGTAGCACTATAAGCAGAAGTGAAGGCGAACTGTCAGTGCAAGATCCCCTTTACAAATTGCTGAGCCGTATAAACACTCCCTCAGATGTTTACAGGATCACGGCACGTCGTCAAAATACTAACGGACGTAAAATTAAAGTTTTCAATGAGAAAAGCGAAGGAGAAGTCAGCCTTGGAGAAGACTACTCTGGCGCCACAAGAACTCTTCAATTTCGAAGAAGGGCACAAGGTGAAGGTAAATTGTTTTGAAGTTTATTGCTAATGCGTATTCTACGGGTATTTGCAGTCATGGAGGCATGTAGCGATGTCATATCTCTTGTAACTGTAACTTTAACATGCGTCTTCTGAGTATTAGTGTTCCCATATGCCTGTAAATTCGTAAGGTGACTTCTGATGTTCTATGAAACTGTAATAATATTGGGGAATCAGTTTGTGCTACAACAACTACGCAATTTTACGGTAAGCTGATTATTATCGTACATTACAAACGTGAGACTACAAACGTCCACTCAGAGGTCATTGTTGAGCTTGCGCTTCTAAGATTATGTCCAAAACGTATAACGTTTCCGTTTCACATAAACACTTTGTGACGTCGCAAATAGTGACACACTGCTTGACCGGGCAAACTTTGAACGATGTTGACGACTTTTTAGTGCTTTCAGTGGCCGGCTATACGATTTTCTGTGTGTTGTTTTAACCGAGGAGGGCATTCCAGGAGCAAAACTATGACACTCATATGTACAGGAGAATTCAGTGGCACAATTGCAACCGTGGTTGCAATGCAGGGTTGTGAAGTCAACTGGATCCAAACCCCAACTGGTACAAAGGTACGTTGTCCGGTGGGGTTGAAGTAGGGCAGGCACAATATTCTACACACATAATCTACACACATAATCTATGCATGATTCGATAGGTCTTATTGAGTAGGCTATTATTATAAATGATAGTCTACTGTAAAGGGGTTCAGTAGCTTGACATTCGGGATTACATGCACACCAGTAATGAGTACATGTTTCCACTTTTGGTTTCACCGTTAAATTGCAGAATATCCCGTTTCTGATATTTGCCGGTGGTGGGTAATACCCCTAGTTACTCCCCGTGAATTGCATATTCTTCAGATGTTTATTCATACTCGTAAGTAATTCATCAAGAGCTAACGATTTACGTACATATTTTGTATATTAGATTACTGTCCTGGCTGTACCTAAACTCTACCAACCAACGCTTACACTTCCCACGTTGGATGTTTGGCGTTAAGAAAGCTACAAGCGTAACGTCCTTCCTAATTACCTTGTGGCCACCCCCTTCACGTCCCGTAACGTCAATGTTTGTGAACCGTGATCATCAAACCAAGGAATAAAGTACGAGTTTAGAGAAGCAACGAGTTCATGTTTTGACAAATTATGATATGGACATAAAAAATTGTAATGTGATTTTTCTTTATATTTTGTTTGGCTTTGATATTCGGTGGTTTTACTGTATTAAATATATTTTAGTATTCGTTATTATTTTACTCAAATGAAAAGACTTACGTAAGTTACAGTGACAAAGGAAAGAAAAAATAGGAGGAAGCGAAAAGGAAGAGATGTTGCAAAACAAGCTACTAAAGATTAAGAATCTGTGTGTTATGAGTGAAACCTGATTATCTTTACTAGTATTTGTCTTAAATACTTTGTTGTGTTTAATACACTTGTTTGATTACTTGTGTGCGTGCGTGCGTGTGTGTGTTAAATACTAGTGTTTGTGTATAGTATAGTATATCTGCTTTATCTTTACTTTTATTTGTATGAAGTGCTTTTTTTGTATAGTTTGTAAAATGAAGGTTGTTTGAGTGCCCCAATGTCTAGGCTTTGGTGGGGGCTCGGATCATGTAGCGCTCTACCAGGTACCACACTATTCTCTTCTATTGCGATCACTATTTTAAGCAGAAGAAACTTTGAATATGTTACTTTTAAAGTTAAAAAATCTGAGTTAATGCATTACCCTATCCAACCCTACGTATCATTTTGCAATTCATGACGTTTTAAATTCTTAATGTCATGCCTCTCTTGAATAGAGTCGAGCTCCCAGTTGTCAAAGGTATCTGCAGGAGAAATATCACCACGACGCACACTTAACGGAGAACAACATTACACAGGAGAGGCGATGAAAGATGTTCCCCACCAAGGCGGTAGCCTCGAAATGCAAGACAGCGCTGAACACACGGGAAATGTAATCCATACAGATGAGAATATTGTAGAAACACCAGTGGGTAAAAATAAATCGGAAGGAAAAACTTCGCGACCCCTTGCCTCAACTCCAGTGTTTCCTAAAATTATAACTGTAACTGGATCGCCACATGATAGTGCGAGTGGAGCTCAAGAAATAATTAATAACGATTTTGTCGAGAAAGTTGATAAGAAAGCAAAACTCCTTCTTACAATTCCATCTGCTGATGCAGAATACGATGATCAATCTGAAGATAGTTTGGCAGACTTAACAGATAACGTTCACCTGGATACTCCATCTGGAAATGACATCTCCTCACTTTCAGAGGGAGAATTATGATTAGCGCTTTTTGTAATTGAGTTTAGCGTTTTGCCATGACATTGTGTACTGAATTCATTCAGTCACTTACATTTTTGTAAATACTCACGTATAACTTCTGTTTAAAATAGATTCACAGTAAATTAATCCATCTGCTTGTGTTGGTCTGGTTTTCTTTATCATATCATTGGTAAATGGTAAAAGATTCCCATAAAAACTTTTGTTTGGTATTCCAAGCATTATCAAGGTGGGGCTTGCCAATGGATAGAAGGACTGATAATTTTCGTGGTGATGTGTCGCACAGGTAGAAGGTATTTGGTCGTTTTAGCTTCCATTAAAATAGATATTGTATAAACGGTGCTTACGTCTAGTGCAGCTGAGCTTGCAAAGAGAGAAATATCATTAAACATATTTCTCATAAACCTAAATTATTCTCTTTGTCAACTTGAATTTGCCCCAATCAAGTTGTTCAGCTATTGTTTATGCAATCTGTACGAATAACATATATTTGAAAAGCGATCTCATTTGTCAAGAAGGATTGTAAAGTAAATTTCGATCCGATAAATACCAGCTTTTTATTGAAGCCGACACCAAAACACTCACTAAAAGGAACAAGAAGAGGCGTCAATCTGCTGACGACCCTCGGGTTGCATAAGCAGAGCGAAAAGTGAATGAAGATTTTTGTTGCATACCAGAAAGAAACAGCAAACGCTTAGTAGATTAGTTCACAATTATAATGAAGTAGAATTGTGGGTGAATCCGTAAAGATATTCTTTGATGGAAATGACGCCCATTCCAAAATCAGGTGGCCGGAGACTTGTTCCTATTTATAGAGAAGTTGGTTTGTCGACTCCAGTTCCCAAAATCGCCAATAAAATTTGAACGGCACATCGATGCTTATCTCCGTATAAATCATGACAGTTCCAGAATCAGAAGATCAACCATCCCCTTTTATAACTCCAGATGGAAAGACTGAATCCATCTTGCTCTGTGGCTGTGAGACGTGGAATCTTACAAAGGGAAAAGAAAAACAACTAGGTGGCATTATACATGTGATTATGGATTAAACCGGGTAATATCACACCAGCTATCCTAAACTAGACGGGGATTTGCTCATGCTAACACATAAAATAGCTCAGCATATGCTACGTCTAGCAGAATATGGTGTAAGGTACCCAGGGGATATTGCATCCAAGTTGGTACTATGGCTGGTACTTGGTACTACTCTACAAAGGGAGATGTGTAGGATGATCTACTTCTTCTCCTAAAACTGCAGCATTCCTTCTCGGTCTAGTTACTACCTCCTTCACTGAAGAATCCTCAGTGCTTACATTTTCCTCAGCGTCAAGAAACTCAAGAGGATATAAATTCTGCACTGGACGATAAATTTCGGTAGTGGCCTGCGTTTGCCATGGTAACAACAGCGCCATCGGCCTGGCTCCTAATTAAGCTCTCAACACTACCAATCGGCCAAAATCCTCTCTGTATCTTCTCATCATCCCTAACAGTAACAATGTCACCTACCTGAACCGCCGGTAACTTAATATTTCTACCTGTCGTCTTACAATGATACTCTCGCAGCTCTAACAAAGACTCCTTGTGCCATCTAGACCAATAACCATCGTCTTAGATAATTAGCGCGTTTTCTAACTTCGACTACGGATACTTTAGGAAAATCATTGTTATGTGATACCTGTCCAGAAATATCTGGTAACGTTAGTCGCCCCAGTACCATGTGGGCAGGAGTTAAAGGCTCTTCAAAACTATCTGTAGATAAAAACGTAAGTGTCCTCGAATTGATAACGGCCTCGACTTCATATAAAATTTTCAAAAACTCGTCATAATTACATCGAGCCTTACCAATACATATCTTGATACACAATTTAACTGATTTAATCATACGCTCAAAAAATCCGCCACACCATGCTGCCTTCTCCAGATTAAATTCCCATGCTATCTTCCTACTAAGCAAAAACTCTTTCACATAAGGTGACTCAAAAAATACATTGATCTTCCTAGAGGCAGCTTTGAACGTCTTAGCATTATCGCTCACGACAATAGTAGGTAGGCCATAGCGACAAATCATTCTACGAAATGATCTTAAGAATGTTCCATGGTGCGAGTCCATGATCACATGTAAATGAATCGCCCTACTAGTCGCAACAGTATACAAAACTATGTAGCCCTTAGTGACAGACTCTGTATCAGTTTTCCTGTTCGTAACATAAACTGGACCAGCAAAGTCCACACCTACGCAACTAGAGGCATAATTATTCTGTACCCTATATTCCGGTAAATGGAAATGTTTAACAGGAGGGTAATGCTGACCCTGAATTCTACGACAAGTACAACATTTAAATAAAACCCTTTTTATAACTTGTCTCCCTTTCACAATCCAAAATCTCGATCTGACCTCTGACAATGTTTCATTGATCCATTGTAGTAAATGCGATTGTGGGCATCTCGAAAGATTGATAATGTGAGATGATTCTGTGATGGTAACAAAGACGGAAATTTAGATTCATAAGGGATGTCGGCGTTGCCTATTCTTCCCTTGCTTCTCTCAAGACACCATTTTCGTCCTTAAACAAATCCAACTGTTTCTCACGTGAATCTAAGTGATTATTAACAAAGCATTTCTGAACTTCAATGATCCACATTACTTCTGCTTCCTTCAATTCATCAACTTCAAGAGGTCCCACCTTTCGGTCTGCAAGCCTTTGTGCACAGTTCAAAATAAATCGTTTCACATAGCTAGTAACACACCATAACAACCTGCCATAAGAACTAAATTTGTTGATGTCAATAATGAAGGATATTCCTACTTCATCTAAGATTACGTTGCTTAGGATTTCATTCGTTTGTGATTTCCTTGCCTCCTCCATTACCTCCTTTGGTATATCCCGATTACCTTCGACTGCCCATTCATCATTCCCCAATTTCAACCAGGAAGTTCTAACTTTCAATTCAGATGCGATCATGCCCCAGGAAATAATGTCAGCGGGGTTTTCTACACCAGCACAATGCCCTCATAATTGGTCAGGAGCAAGTTTACGAATCCCGTTGACTCGGTTCTCAACAAACAACTTCCATTCTTTGTTTAAGCCCCGTATCCAACGGAGACAAGTCATTGAGTCAGTTCAACAATAGATTTCGTCCATGTTTACTATTGGAGATAAACATGTCTTAACACAATCAATTAGACGTGACAAAATCAAAGCCCCGAGGAGTTCCAGTCTTGCGATTGACAACTTCTTCAAAGGAGCAATTCTGCTCTTTGAACACAGCAAACTAACAAAAGTATCCTCTTCCTTTAGTTGCTGACCTCGAGTGCGTTCTGTGGTCGTTGCTAAACTGCATCTTTCTCGGGCTTCTAACTCTTCTTTGAATATCATGAGAAGACTGTCGAGTTGCCAGTTGTCCCCCTCTCCTAAACGTGGACTTATCAATAATTGGAGTTCATCGGGCAATTTAGCCATAACCATCGGGACTAGTAGCGTTCCATATTGGGTTGAGTCAACTCCGAGCTGCCGTAAGCATCGTATGTGTTTCTCCACTGTGTCATGAAGAAAACGGAGTCCCTTAACATTGTTGACCGACTTGACTCCTTGGATGTTTAGCAAAGCATCCATGTGAGCGTTCGTAGCTACTTGTTTGCAAGCAAATCTTTCCTTTAACAATGAGATGGCCTCCTCGTAATTAGCGTCCGATAGAGGGATTCCCGATATTGCTGAAGCAGCCGTCCCGTCTAAATTCATTTTCAAGTAGGAAAATTTGTTGCAATTTGACAACTGTTCGTTAGAATGGATGCTCGAATTGTAAGCGTCCCACCATTCTTGCCATAACTTCGGGTCGCCATTGAATTTCTTGAGAGTTAATTTCGGAAGTTTGGCATTTATCAATCGAGTTCTTGGCTGAAATTCCACAGTGCGATCTGGTGTTGAAGGAACAGATACATTTTGCGAACAATATCGTCTCAATTTGATAAGATTCCTATGAATCGACGACTTTACATTTTCGGATTCCTCTATTTCCTTTTCGATAGATTCCTCGTCTACAGAATTCAAGATATCGTCGTCCAGTCTTTTTAACACTTCTAATTTTTCGTTTAATGCGATTTGGAGTCCTTCGATTTCGTCCGTGTCGTTACTATCGACGGCGGAGATGTGACCTAAGATTTTCTTTAGATGAGATCGATGTCCAGCTCGTACTCTGACTAGGCGTTTTAAAGAGTCGACTGCGTCTTCCGAAGTATTCATTTCTAAAATCCGGTTCGTGTGGACCACATGTATGAAATGTGGTAAGATATAAGTCGAGAGTTCACCGCGTTCTCTTGGACTGTATATTTTCCGCGCTGGAACTATAACTGAACAAGTACTCCATCGATCTCAAGAGGCAATTCTGTCTATTTCTCTGATATATTCTAGATTCAATTACAAGATTCTCTCTCAGTTCTATTACCAAATCGTTTTTCTTCTACCCGAAACCTACTTACACGTTTCTTTTATATTTAAACACAAGTAACTAAAATGACGACATTAATTAATACAATAAAACCTCTTATCAATAAACAATAGCTAGCCTCGTAGCTATGCGAATGTAGCCTCTTTTCTTCACAAGTACCATGTTGTCCGCCTTGTTGAATGACAGAGGGAGACCTTTGGAGTGTGAAATACTGACTGATTCTGACGTCTGCGTATTCAAAACGTTCCGGCTATAACATGTTCCCCGTCCACACTGATACAAAAAGTTCCGTTTTTAAATTGTTCCACTCCACTCATAGAACGGCTATGATGGGCAGAGAGAGTTGGAAAAGACGTGCGGAATCAAAGTGAGTGAAAGCTCGGCCGAAATAAGAAGAAGTAAGTGATAGCTTTTCAACAAAAATATTCTCCTCGTTCGCTCTATTCTCGTTCGACCCAAGCTTTACTGTACAGACTTACATTTATTGATTTGAATGAGTAAAAACATAAATTTATTTCTTAAGTTAGTTTTTTATTTTTATCATCCTGAAAAAAATTCAATAAACTAACTTACGAATAAAATAATAAAATTGGCCTGTAACATGGAGAGAAGGATAAAGCTATGGTAAATTATATCCACAATTGTGAAAATGAGAAAATCAAATAATAATCACTACTGTATTAGTCTTGTAAATCTCAAAAATGGGAAATAATTCTGTACATAGTACTTAAAGCTTACGTAAACAGATAAAGTCAAAAATAAATTGTAAAGGCAATTATAAACAATCGTCGTAATATTGCTGTTTTATTTGTGATCAGATAATATTAAGAGAACTTTTTACTCTCCCATCAATCAGAATCTTGCACTGCAGAAAACCTATATAATGCTAATATTGTTGCATTTATTAGAAAAACTCTCACCACAATTTAAAATGTGCTTCAACAAAGTTGTCTGTGGGGAGCAAGCATTTTCTAGTGAAGAGCAGTCCCCTGCCGTCGTGCCTGACATTACACTTTTGTGTCTGGTGGATTCAACAGGAAATGTTTGCTTTTCCACTGTAAATTGAAGAAAGTATTCATAAAGATAAAAGGAGGACGAAGTTATTACAAACTTAGATGTTTCTGCGGACGCCGATTAGAGTGCCAAGTAAATGGATCAAATAATAAAGATTTTCAAGTAGCAAAACTATTAACAACACTGCCAATGACAAGGTGTCAGTAGACAGAATGATTGCGTCTGTGAGTCGTTTTTTATCATGACGGTAATGGCAATGATGGATGAAACGCTTATTCGGATTATCACGGTTTATTTCTTAATCAATCAAAGAACATCAAAGTAAAGATATGATTGGTCACATAAGCATCAAGGAATTGCGTTGCTATGAACAACACTCTATATATAGTAATATTGTAATGGCAGGAAATGATATCTATCTATTTATTATCACGGTCAGCATTACTTGCTAAATCTACGATTTTCAGCCTCGTATAAGCGACTTCCATGTTGTATTGTTTTGTATGTATCAAAAGACGATGGGTGTTACAGGAAAGTGCTTATGAACCCTCTAGCCTCCTTTTCGTTAACCATACCTATTATTTCATATTTTATCGTTTCCTCCTTTGCTTGATCAGGTTGCAGCTAGAAAAATATCAACAAAACACCTAGAACAAGAATCTTATTGTACTTTAGTATCAGAAAATTTGACAAAAACATACAAACACAACAATCTACACTGCACGGAGGCGCTGATAGAGTTAAGATTGCAGGATTGTAAACATCAAATGGAGACGTTAGAATGCAGTAAACAGGAAGCTTTACGGCAATGCTGTTTGTTACTTTTAGATAACCTTGAAAATTTTTGTCATGGTTTCCCAGCCTTTTTATATCTTGCCCCTCCTTGACCTGATGTTATCATTTTCAGCATCTCCTTTTGCTGGCCAGGCACTGGCGTGAGAATTGGGGCTCTCTAAAACAGAGGACATCTACACATTTGAGAATATATTGCAACTATTTGTCAAGTTATTTAAAAGTGCCACAAATTCTCAAAGCTTAGTGAGGCCGTGTCCTATGCACCATGTTCATATCATCGTCTCTCTCCTGCTGCTACTGCCAAACACAACTCAATACTATTCTTGTAGTCAATTGTTTTTAAGCTGAATATCCTACATACCTCACCATTCTGGCTTTACTTTTGCCATAAACAACTACATTTTACACATCTTATCCTAAGCCCACTGGGGCTGAAGAAGCACTTATAGCCAAAGCTGGTAACCTGGATAAAACGATATAGTATAAAAATTTGGTAAGGGGTCAATGTTCCTTCTTAAAAGTTTTGGCTATTAGAGATTTCATAAGAAGAGGAAATACAACCTGTCAACAGTATTCGGCCACTTTGAAGTACAAAATTACCGCTGTTTTAATTATCCCCCCTACAAGCTTGAAATATGCGTTCAGTCTAACAGCTATCACAGATAAAAAAAAGAAATGCCGTCCTAAATTTGTCAGAGCATGCAGCAAAATGTGATTAAAGGTGATCTGTAATTAGAAGAATCTTGAAAATAGAGACGTTTTATCTTGACAAGGACTGCAGCGGATAGGCCCCAATTTAACTGAGTGGTGAAATTCAAAATTTTTAAACCTTACTCTAAAAGCCATAGTAAGCATCCCTCTCAGATATTTGTGATATCTAGCGTTACGTAAAAATGATAATTAGTAAACTCAGGTATTGTCTCTTGGACTACCTCATAGTAGATCAACCCAAGGCTCCAAGGCCTGCTGAGCCCTGATTGACGAAAATGATTTGCGCCTTCTCAGAAATGTCTACAAACAACCGAGTGCGGCTCTCCGATTGCCAGAAAGTCTTACATGCTGGTTATCTATAAAACGAGGGGTCAGACAGGGTTGACCTCAGATATCCGCCACTGTGGGATTTTGGATCTGTTAAAGACTGTGAAAACAACACCTCGAGCTATTGACTTACGAACTAACGTAACCAGACTACAAGAAGCAAACTGCATGTAGCTTAAAGATCTATGAGCCAAGCAACGCCAAAGAATAGTCATTTTATATAACCGAAACATACTTGTCAGGCCCAAATCTCTTCATTGTTCGTAGCTATGAGACGCCATAATAATTTGACATGAAAGTAAGCTATGAAGTAATCTGATTGGTTGAGCTACTGGAAGATGTATGCATGGTTCAAAAAGCGCGCGTTTTAGGTTAGAGTTATTAGGTAGTAGCATCTTTTTCAAAGTCTATTTCAAAGTTAGCCGCAAACGTAGCTTGATAGCTAGCTAACTTATAGCCTCGGGTGACACCTGATTTATGTATTACTGTCCTCGTGGTTGATGTTTGAAAATTTACGATGAGGAATTCAGATGTTTGCTCATTTTGAAATCTTGTTATTTTGGGCAATGAGTGACAGGTGAACTTAATCGATCACGTCGAGAGCAAAAATTATTTATAGAATTCCTAATCAGATTCATTTCAGATTCAGCAGTGCTAACCTGTACTGTTCGGTTATTTATTGGATTGGTTATTACGAAAAACTAGAAAGCTTAAAAGCCGCTTTCTTGATACAAGAGTTGCTAGTAAGCTACGGTTGCCTATCTTGTGTCACTGGTATCACTTTCAGAAATAACATTCCACTAGAGTTTCTGTGCTTAGGTATCGCGTAGAGCGATTTTTGAATCTATTTCGCTCGATTTAGTCTACATAGTTTTTTTTAAAAGGATTTGCTGTTTCAAAAATAGAGTATATCAAACACTAGAAAAAGGAATTTCTCAACAGTTAAGTAAATCTAGGACACACTATGCTGTGACATTCTATTATACCAACTTAGCTTCTCAGATATTCTTTCATATTTCCAACCGCCACGGCAGGTCCTAATGCTTCACCTGTACAAATCGATATCCAAGAAGAGATTTCAAATTACCTTATGTGTAGTCAAGATTCTGGGCACTAGGTAGCATGAGATAATCTTGTGTAGACAACAAAGATACCTGTCAAATATATTGGGATGAAAGAAATTTGATAGTTTTTAGTCTCTTATAAGGCCATTTTATTCGATCAGTGTCTTTACCCTAAACATAACTATTTATAGAAGTCAATAAACATTTTAAAGAAAGAGTCCATTCCCTACAACACCAAAACCACATCAATAACATATCCTACAACGTACCATACATATGGCTACCAGCACTATCGAGGAAAACATAAGAAACACAAAATCAGCATGGCGCTTTTCGTTCCCTACTTCCTTGGGATTCCGTAATCTTACAACATAAGTCAACAAACAGTCCAAAGTCCAGCAGCCTGAAGATGGGAGAAGTATCTCTCGAAACGTAGCTCCGAAAAAGACTACGACTCAAGACGTGACAAATATCTACTATCAATTTTAAAGCAATTGTCTAAGCCTAAATCAAAGTTTGTCTCTACCCAATATACCTGGCTTTCTACTTCAACTGATGTTTGAATCACAGGGAAGATAGTTTAGTCTCTTTGTCGGTCCTATACCACTGATACCTGTATTAAAAACTTTGGTCTTTGGTTTGTTTTAGACTGTTTACTTGATAAGTGATTGCTAAATACAATGTTGTCCCTAAAATCAGTTTTCAGTAATTTTGTCTTGATAGGAAGCTTTGCTGCTTCCTTACCCATAGCAACTGTAAAGTTCACTTTGCAGATAAAGCGCCCTTGAGTAATATTCAAAGAATAAATTAGGCAAGTTGTTATCAATAATAGCTCTATTCAAGAAATATAGTTTTTCAAACATCGCTATATAGTTATATTAAACAGAGACTCAAAAGTATGTTTTAGCAAGTTAGATATAAAGAAATTAATTAAATTAAGTCAGAAGACAATGCTCTGAAAAATGCCAAGAGCATTCTCTCTTGTGTTAAAATAACGTTTTAATCGCAAGATGAATTACTGTTCTTAGGTAAGGAGTTTAAGAAGACGTACGATACTGCACTAGACTAATTTCATAGTGTGCTCATTACGGACGGTAGAGGTTGATAGAGTGCTTTTTTCTGATTTACGAGGCAGTCATATTGTTTCTAAAAGTTTAAATTGATGCTAAAGCTATAGAAATTTTACTTGTGACCTACGCACTCGCGGCGTTCCCTCTACTAACTGAGCTACAATACTGGACAAATTGAAGTTAAGTTTTACTAAATTTCGGTGTTAATGGAACAAATCACACAAGACACTTTCCACATGGAAGGGGTGTCCATTCCCGGTATTATTTGTTCTCTAGACCTCTCTGCTTAGCAGTAGGGAGGTATGACATGCAAGTCTACAAAATGCTCTTTTTCAAACATAACAATATTTTGGAACGGGGAAGTTTGAATATTTCAAAGTCTAAAAGTTTAGGTGATCCCCGTTGATAACATGATCTCTTTCTCTAGTCGCCATGCTACGTCCCAAAACATTGACATCAAGCTCTACGCTATTTACGATACTGTTTCTATTTCACGAGGGAGACAAACAATTTGCTGCAACACCATCGGAAGAGGATGCAAATCTAAAGAATCAGTAAGTGTTTTGTGGTAGTTTTACCGACGATGAGAAGCAGTCTATCGTGCATAAACCCCAACCATCTAGCGGACATCTTTACCGAATGATTGACTTGGCATGACTTCTTCCGACACACAGGCACATAAAACAAAAGCATTTAAGAACATACAAACGCTACTGCAAGACCTAAGGCCATACGCATTTGGCATATTTATTAGCTCCGTCTTGAACTATGTTTCGGTCGGAAAAACTCTATTGTATGAAGTTGACGTTTGCTACAAAATGGTCCTTTACATTATTTGCTCTGGAACGTTATCCGTATCTTTCACATTATTCCGGACAGATTTACTCCCTCGGATTAATAGTCTCCCGCTTTCAGCAAATAATTTCGTTACACACGTTTTCCTGCAACACCAAAATTATTTGAAATGCTGTACAATTTTCGTTTTTGAGAGTTAATATTATAGTGTATTTTTTTATAGATACGGAGAATGGAAACAAGTTATACAGAAGCAAAATGGTGTAAAAGAGATACTATAACCTCTTTCCTGATCGTATTTGCAAAACGAGGCTTTAAAGCTCAACGTTCTTAAAAAGTTCCACAAGCTGCAGTACATCAAAGTAATTCGTGATCATTTTTGTTTCGAAACGGAGACAGGCTAAGTAATTATTTCACAGTGCAAAATCTTGAAGTATACTTTGAAGAGACATCTTTTTCAATAATTTACAGCAAACAAATTAAATGAGTTGGCCAGTTGCTGCTTATGACAACTGTATTGCTTGAAAAGAACATTCGCCGATAATTAAACCTCATAACAGCTGTGACTGTGATTTGTCGCACAGTTTGCAGTTGGTGAGAGTACAGTTGCAAGGCGCCATTATTCATAAGAGTCTCCGACTTATTCAGTTGGAGATAGGGTTTAATCTCAGCAGATTGTGCTATCATCTTTGTAGAGGCCAGAACTATAAGCATAAGTAGTCAAATACAAGAAATTAAAGCGTTCCAAAGTACGACATTTGTGTTGGGATTTCAAACCTTGTAGGGCTAGACACACATGGAAGTGACAACGCAACATGATTGCGATCACAGTTGGTAAATTTCCTCAGGGTAAATTGGCGAATTATGAGTCATTAGAGTCAATACTCATTTAGAACTCTAAGTTTGCTAGTGGTCAGTGAGAGGGAAGTTGCGCTTGAGATTCACGCGGTAAAATGGATTACGTGTTACAATTCTAAGCAGAACTTTTGTTGTTTTCTTTAGTAAGCCCACTTAAGATTAAAAGCAGTTAGATGAGAAACCTAGCATTTAGAGGAAGACATATTTCTCCGCTTAGTTCTAATAGTTATCTAGTTGAATTGTATATA
Organism: Carybdea cf. marsupialis auct. non (Linnaeus, 1758); assembly: GCA_010016065.2. NCBI lineage: Eukaryota > Metazoa > Cnidaria > Cubozoa > Carybdeida > Carybdeidae > Carybdea > Carybdea cf. marsupialis auct. non (Linnaeus, 1758). The sequence goes on from JAAAKL020006250.1 coordinate 17,532, forward strand.
GACCTCTTATTCTATTATCTAGCTGTTTTTCTGCTTAAGTTTGTAAATATTTGGGTTTTTTAGTTATTTTACGATTGCTTATTTCCATTTATAAGCCCTATAACTGATAGTCTACGTCATCTTTTATCTTTTTCTATTTTAGGTTCTCATCCATTAACTTAAAAACATTTAACGTCTGTTCATTGTCACATGCAATAACAGCCATATGAAAACGAGGCTATGTGTGTTATTTAGTCCACTTTTCATGACGTCACAATCAAAATAGATAAGGTACCTTAATACAAAAGGAACGTCTGTAATAATGAAAGGGACAATACATCAGGAGCAGAATTAGAGGACGCTCAAAACTAATACGGTTCCAGAAACATAAAGGACTGATAATCTCGCAGACGTTACAATAAGACGTCTGCTGATCGTCCGTTTTTAGCATCCCTGCTTAACTAGATTCAGACCATTCATTATCCAGCTAAAGAAAAGACAAGACGTGGGTGAGCTGGCATTTTAATATACATAGACACTTTCATATTAAAAGAGATGAGGACATTTTATATGTATCAGCGGTATATAAATATATATATATACAATTATCAATCAACAAAAGACTTTCCACACTCTGCTGCGACGAAAAAGCATTCGCCGATCATGCTCCCCTTTACGAACACGCTTTACGCTCAAACGGACACAACGTGAAACTTGAATACAGAAAAGAAACG
>JAAAKL020006251.1:0-18244 GCA_010016065.2 Carybdea cf. marsupialis auct. non (Linnaeus, 1758)
GGACTTTCCCGCGCTATTTTAACTGATGGGGGCCAGTACTCGCGACTACACTTTTTCGTAGTTGGAAACAATGGGAAACTAGATCCAGTCTTTTTTAGAGATCAGTGACTCAAACCTGTAAAATTGTACCTCGTACTATAACAAAAGACCGTTTCAAGTGATCTGGATTGAATGAATGAGTGCAAACTAGGTGATTTGTTTCCAGAAGCATTTGCTATAGAGACGCCAGAAAGGACAAAATTTGTTGCATTCTAAATAACGATAAAAATTACTTGTGCATTAATCCACTTATTCTTTGCGCTTTTTACAACTCTCTGAAGGCTATTTGGTTGCTACCTGTCTATCACAAGGATGTTAAGAGTCTTTAATTAAAGTATCTGTTTTAGTTTTAATTTCTCTCTTGTCCGTTCACTCGCACTAGTCAAATACATTGGCCGTGACTTTTTGTCTCCAAAGCTCAAAATACTCGCACGGATAGTATAGACCTCAAAATACTGCGACCCACAGATATCAAAAATTTGAATGATAGAAACAGATTGTGGTTCGTGACTTATTTTGTAAGAGTCATGAACAGAAAAAAATATAGAATGACTGCAAAACATCTGTAAAGCTTATGTTTGTTGGGTTTCCTAGAGGCCGTTTCGTTTTTCCCCTTCCGAGTTTTCTCCGTCGTCATTACCACTTGCATCGTTATCATTATTTTGTTTAAATTATCACTATCATAATCATCATCACTTTCATCATCACCATGATCAATAATCATCATTATCATGATCATCATTATCCTCATAACCGTCATTATCACTAGGATAATTTTCATCGTTTCTTTTACGTCATTAACATCATCATCATTGCTACCATCACAATAATCACCTAAATCATCATCACGTTATTATCATCAATAAGTAATAATCATCATCTTAATCACCATCATGATAATCATTATTACCTTTCTGTTTCCTTTTACTTCTATCCTAAAACTTGAATAGCCTCTCTCTGATAACGAGTTTTCTCTATTCTGTAGATCAACAAGTCGGTGGAGAAGCTGAGGCCCTTTTGCAAAGCGCCAGTGTAGGCGTTGATTTCTACAAGCGGGGGCAGCAAGGAAACGGCACTCGGAAGAAGGTAGTCCAGACATCCATTCCACCTGGGAAAAAAAGTGGGAATGTGAAAAAAGTTATCAATCCTCAAAACAATTGGTATGGCACTCTGAGAGAGACAGCTCCTCTGATAAGCGAAAACGATGAATTCAACGTTGCTGGATTTGTGCGTGGAATAAAGAAAAGTCCAGCCCCGGCAAAGGCTGCTCTACAAGCTCCAAGGAAGCCAAACTGGCAGGCGATAAATACTAAACGCTCGTCGCGTACACCTACAAGAGTACAGAGATCATACGTGCATCAGAAAGCTCTAACCGTGACTGGAACAAAGAAGTCAGCCGAAAATAGAAAGAAGGCTCAGCTTACGCGTAAAAACGGACACAGCTTCATACGTGACGGACTCCTGAAACGTAATCATAACCATCATAAAAAAGATGGGAGTGGCTTCAGAAAAAGTCTACAGGAAGCAGCAGCTGCAACAATTTTGGAGGAAAATGAGCGAGATCGCGACGCTGATGCCAAAGAACTTATGTTGAAGTTTTCCGGCGAGCAAAACAAGCGACTGCATGCGGCTTCGGCTACATTAGAGTCTAGTTCCCTTGATAAAGGAAAACGTATCACATCGAGAACCGTAGGAACATTTTATCGCCCTATGTCTCATTTTGCGGAATTCATTCGCCGAAAAAATGGCCGGCATGTTACGTATGATATAGATAGAGTAAAGTATGACCAAGTTTCGTCTGACAGATGGAAGCCAAAATTTGTCTAAGATGAAAGGTGGATTTTTATTTAAAATATTTGGCTGAAGTCAGAGGTCGAATTTTGAGGGAAGATTCAATTAAGGTCAAAGGTCGGATTTTGTTAGATAAAAAAGTAAACCAATGTTATGAATGGTATTGACAATAAACAGTATTTAGTCTGGATAATTTTCTATTAATTTACAACTAACTCGTTGTTTAGAACAACAGTAAAATGGCCGGAGAAAACAGGACAGGAAGAACGAAGTATGACCGTGTTTACTAGAATAAGAAGGTCAAAGTTTGACTAAAGGTGAAAGGTCGCCCGTCAATTATAAATTACTGAACGCATACCTTTTATGAACTTGGCATCATTTTGAGCTTTTTTGATACTTCGATTCTCAACTTTTCAGTAGATTATAATATTTTCACAAATGTTGACCAGGCCTTGCATTTTCTTACCCCCTTGTTGGACGTGCTTGCCTAATAGGGATAAAAGGCATTTATTACTAGAAACCGCTATATCAAGGCTTTAGATGAGGCAAATACTCCTTTCAGACTGGTTCGAGCAAATAACAACTGCATAAAGAAACCTAATATAACAGTCGCTTTAAATGAAAATCCTTTTCTGGTATATTAGGCTACTCTTGCATCACGTCTCCTCGCTGATTTTTTATTGAAAATGTTCCACTTAGGACATTACATTCCCTCCTCCCCCTCCCCTCCCTTCGGATTTCTTTCTAAAATCTATGCAAAAGAAGTCTCCATTCTTTGAAAGCTATTTTACAGTTGTTAACTAATTCAAAGTCAATTGTACGTAATACATTTTAGTTTTGGGGTAGTTATGGTGCAAGAGGGTGAGGGTTACAGAAACGATATGAAACCAATGTTTAAGGAATTTCTGGACATATTGCAAGTAAGATAATCGGGAGATGGGGGGGGGGGGGGGGTCAAAGGAATTTGGGCCTCTAAGACGAGTTTTAAGACGAATGATAAAATTGAAGATCGAAAACTGGAAATTTATGTCCGGTCTGCCTATAAGCGTTTGCCCTGCTATTTCCATCGGCATGCTAAACGGTTCGATACTGAGTGGCCTTGGGACAGAGCTATCAAGAGCAATAACAATGAACTGGCAAGATTTCCAGCAAGTGGGTAGTATACTATTAGGGCTAATGCCTTTAATTAATTTGTTATACAATTTAAGAAAACAGATGGTTTAATTACGCAATTTTGACTTTTTAAACTAGTGCTTCGAGTGAGTCGGTAAGCAATGTTGAGTCTATTTGCGAACAATATCAATCGGTGCGGCACTTCAAGAGCAATGATCTCACTTCTTTCATGTAGGCTACGTCATCATTTGATGATCTAAATAACACATGAACAACCAACATATGGCCTCGTGTCAGGCTCGTAGCTGAGGGGGGCTAAGAGGGGCTTAGTCCTCCTTGAAGGATTTCCTAATATAAAATAGCCCTCCTGGGAAAGCAATCCAAATATTTCTTTTCTTTAAATATCTCTTTGTCTTTAGGCCTAGCCCCTACAAATCATGTCCGTTCCAAAATTAGCCCCCCCCCCCCCCTGCGGGATTGCCATGTGTTGCAGTCATATGAAGGGGTGTCAAGGTCAACGGATAAGACTTTTTAGAACTTACAGTACATGGTAGAGGGATCTTGCCTAACGAGGTACCGTTACGGCAGTACTGCACCTTAGAAAGTGGTACCCACGGGTTGACCGACGTCGGCATTGTGACTTGACGTAAAGAATGAAACGAAGTCAGTAACTGGTTTCGTCTCCTTACCTCACACTGCTTAATCTTCTAGATATAAACTGCCTAGATTATTACCGTTCTGGTTGGTCAATATCTTACCAGCGACTTATAGATATGTCAGGTGATCCACCTGTAAGGAAGTAATCGCATTGCTAATGGCGAGCTTATGAGTAGAACACAGGATAAAAAGAAAACGCAGATTGACTTTTCTTGATACTTCTGATGAGATCATGTAGATTAGCTTCGTTTATCAATGATACTTTGTCAGTATTTATCTAACAGAAACATAGAGATGTAAATAAATTGTCATATGTTATGCAGGCACTTTCTGTTATGCAGATATTTGGTATGAATTATATTCTCCAAGGGATAACGCGTTGCGAAATAAATGAAGGAAATAACGTTAAAAGGCTCTTTACTCGTGTCTTAAGTTACGATAAACTCACATTGTGTGGGAAAGGGGCACCAAGGAACTGTGTTGCCATTTCTGGAAATTAGAAATTCGGGTAAAAATGGGTAATGCATGTTCGAAATACAGGTATCGAGTTATCTTGGCAATTTAAAACTGCCCGATTCAAATCTTTATGCGATTATTTCAGAATTTCAGATCGAAACTTTCGGCAGAATAAGCTTTGCCCTCCCCTAAAATAAGACGCTCCTGTACACCATGAAACGGGATACCGCTCTCAGCTGATTTATATCAATTTTTAAAATAGAATCCTTCCAAAGGGTCCACGCAAAGTGGTTAACATATGGAGTGTAAGCGGTGAACACCTCCTAAAAGGCATCATTCTTAAACATTGAGTATCTCCATCAATAAATATAACTGGAAAACGTCCCTTATTTTACAACTAGAGTTTGGGAAGTTCTCACGTCATCTTGCCCTCTCCCAAAGTGGGTGAAGTAGAATGTCGGAGTGCAGTGTTGGGGGACTGGAAGCTAGTGTGTGATGAAATAGAGTTCAGTTCGTCGAGTCGGCTTCGCGAATCTGTAGATATCTGGGACCTTTTTAATAATTTGAATCTGTGACATTAGATTTTGAAAAATAGGACTAGATAAGTTAAAGGCGCCTCACAAACAAAATATCTGTTGGCAATAATATTGCCGGATATCATTGATGGAAGTTCGCGATTTCTGCAAATTGTTTAATGTTATTGGCTATATTAACTCACATTACCCTTATCATAGATCGATCGCTAATTTTTCGATCTTGCAATTGCCCTTGTTCGAAATCCACTTTAAAAGAAATCTAGGAGAACTAAAGGAGCGAAACTATGGTTTTCACAAAGAATCAGAATGGCATGGTAGACTTAAATCTTCCTTATTTCTTTACTAGTTGAACTTCCCGGTGCTGCCCGGGAAGCGTCGGCCTGCAAATATTGTTGTCTGCATGTGAAGGAATGCTGCGGTGACAAAAGAAAACATACAGACATTGCTCTGCCCTTTCTCTAGCAGACTGTCAATGAACTTGGAAGTCTTTAATGAGATAGAGATAGTTGTGCTTGAGTTCCTTGACAGTAGCTTGGAATACGCTCAAGACGTTTCTAATGCAATTTGCACACACTATGTACATTGCAACGTTCAAATTACACTATGAGTACGCTCATAAGACACATCCGCGAAGCATGGGAATCTACGTTTTACCCACTTTTGGCCTTCAGCGGCCTCCGAGGCTGCAAACTCGCTGATAACCTGCTCCTGGTCATGGAGAGTGTCCATACAAAGTTTCATAATGATAGGCAAAGCGGTGTGGCGGCCTATTCCGCACCCCCGCGCGCACAAACACACACACACACACACACACATTCTCGCTTATTCTATTAGATTCTGCTGAGTTTCCACTTTCTTTCTAATAAACATTCCTATTTTTCCCTCTTGTGTTTTTCGTACTCTAGTTAAGATAATCAATTTTGACCTAAGCGTCGGAGTTTCAGAGTTTAACAGAGTACATGAGTTACAGACTATCAGAGTGCAGAGTTTTATTACCAAATTTTTAAAGAAACATGAAGAACAAAGATGATCTTGTCTCATATAGATTCTAGTCCTGACACTAATGCATTAATCGAATCGGCTGTATTCATGAAACCTCTGTATGATGGAAGTGGTGCCACTATTCAGCGGTGATCAACAAGTCATATCACTATCTTTCACTCAATGCCTTCTTTCTGTAAATATCGATCGTCAGTCCGATTTGAGAACACTTTATTGGCAAACATCTCGATGCTATATTTCCGAGTCTGATTCATCACTACAAAAACTCAATTACCGTCTCATTTTAAGCAGAACCTCCCTTGAATAAAAAAAACGTAAAAGGAAGCATCCTAAAATAAGCACCCTGGCGCCTTCTGCTTGATTTCTGGCAACAGTTTACATCATATTTCAGATATGACAATAATAACAAATTCTATCGGATTTCAACATTTATCCAGCCTTCACTTTACAAAGAACCGTTTCACATTTTAAATTATTGATAGGAGAGATTCTTTGAGGAAAAAGATGTGCCCCTTCCGTCTGAATAAGCGTCCGTTAAAAATGAAGAGCCTTGGTGTAATCAGACTTTATCACAATAACATAACCTAGGCAAAAGCAAACGTAAATGTTGCTTCTCGCACGTGGAACGAGGCCTCAAAGCAATATTTTGTCTACAGGAGTTTGATGTTTGGGTTACTATAGTGATACAGTAAGAATCTAGCTTTCTGGTGGGAAAACAGCGTGCCGATATCACTTTCGTATTCTATAGGTTATGCGGAGGAAAGGAGATTACGTCAGAAATCAAACGTTTTGGAAATAGGACGATTTGACTACAGATATCTAAAGGAAACCCTGAAATAAGTTGTTTCCCAAAACACCACATCTGCAGTGTATATAGTGTTTAAAATAGAGACGTTTGAATCTCACAAATCTCTGGTCAAAACTCTGCAAAACTCCTTAAGTTAGGATCCAGCATCAAATAATAAGGTTTTATTAGAGAGATTTAAAACTTTGAAAGCTGATACCTCGGTGTTGGGATATGGCATCACTCTCGATTTTGGTCATTGATGTTCTTCATGATAAAGAAACGTGAAAATTACGTATTTTTTCCAAATTTAAACATTTTCCGTGACTTCACACTTTCCCTCCTCATTTACAATCATTCATAAGGTTGGTGAACAAATAAATCAACTAGTGACACAAATACACTAATACATGCTGTATGTAAAATATAAATCTCTAGTTTTCCAGTGCTCATCTCCGCAAGAATTAATCTTCTACAAGGCGAATTTCTGCAGTAGTCCTTGGCAAAGGTTTGCAAATCAATTTGGTAGATGAATGCAGCAATGTGACTATGGTATTAGACCACAGGGTGTTAAGGAAAAAAGAGTTGCTGACATGTAATGTGATCAGAAGGATAGTGAGGTGAAAGCGAGATTGTCGTGTTGATGGCGAACACTTGATAATAATATAATTATCCCTTAGAGTTACCCTTCGCGTAATAACAAATACCTACAGTGCATCATGAGAGGGGTATCACAATGATGGGATATGACAATGAATTTTGCCTGGGGAAGGTCTGCAGATTACCTGGATAGATGGGTTTGCATGGTGCAGGTTTGCCGAGTGCTTTGATAGGCGGTTCTTGCATTAAATGATAGAAGAAGCTTTTGGGACTTGTGCTGCGTGATTCACCAACGACTATTGGCCTTATCTGGCTGTTAATTTACAATAATGATTATCTTCATTTTGTTCAAAGTTCTGTGCATGAACTCTGAAAATCGTAAGGAATAATGACAGCCCACTTCTTATGAACTCAAGTGAATTGTTAGCATCCTCTTAACATACGCGCTTCCTTGAAGAATTGTTTTTGCACGACCCACACTGATGTAAGTACAACAAAACTGGTCATGGGTATGTACACATACAGTCTCGAAATCAGGATTATGGGAAAGCAGAGACGTAGACAAAAGTGAAATCATGACTGTGGAAAACTCCAATACTGAGGTAAGCAAGTTCATCTTCCCTAAAGAGCTATTCTGCTGGCAAGAGCTTTTATCCCAGCCAATCCCCCATGGGCCAGACAAAAAAATTTTTAAGCAACAAAGGCTGTTCTGCAAGAAATTAAGGGGCGTAAGCCTCCTGAAGTATCCGGCCCTGACATGAATACCCATCTACAATGTTGATACCTCCTACTGTCTCTCTAAAAATGGAGGATAAAACTGACAATATATTCCACTAGAAGAACAAGAAAAATCGAAAGGAATTAAACTTTCGGAGTGATTCATCATCCTGAAGATTAACGTTTTGATATTTTGTGGTGATTTATCTACGACATATGCAAAAATTTCGCTAAATGCGCCAAAATTGATTTAGCAATAACTGATTCTATCCATACACATCATACCACTTAACAGATACCCTCATCAAGATCGTCTTCATCAATAGTAATAGTTTCTTTCGGGGGAGCCTCCACTTCCGGTGGTTTGGGCGAAGATTCCACTTCTGCAACTGCTTCGCCAAGCGACTCAAGAGTCAGTGGAACTGGGTCAGCAGATTTAAGCTTACTGATAGTCATTTCGGGCGGTTTAAGAGCACGGCCTAATTTGGCTACTTCTACATCTTGCATGCTAATAATGGCTAATCTGGAAAGTCGTTGTAGTTCCTCTCCATCGCCATCATCATACGCCGTAACAAGTTTCTCACTTATGTCTCCCTCTTCTGAATCGACAAAACCTTGATAATTATATCCACTTTTAACCACCTGGTCGGCAGCAACGGAATCATCGACAGTCAAACGTACAATGACTTTGATCAGTAACCCTTTATGAACATGTGAGAAACTTCCAGCTTGATTATTGAGTTGTATATATTTGTCTAATGTATCAGAAGCTTCAAAATATTTCTCATTCTTCAACAGAATCCTGATCGCCAAGTTCAAGTGATTAGCAGCCTCTCGTAACTTTTCGTCCACTTCACAGAGGTCTGCTGCCGATTCTAAAAGCTGCACCGCTTTCTCGGGCTTTGACGCTTGGCACATTTTGGAGGCCTTAACCAATGTGGAGGCTGCTGAATCTGGTAGACCATGCTCCCTGTATAACATAGAAGCTCTTTCCATCAAGTCTAATGCCTCGTCGATATCTTCCAGAGAGGTGGCAATGGATGCTGCTTCAACAAGACTTTTGGCGCCATGAAACAGACTGCGATTCTTTACATGGGCTTGAGAAGCCTTAATGTATGCAGACTTAGCCCTGTCCATTGCTTTAGCCAACTTAAAGCACAAAGCTGCTTTGCCATACCTGTAAAGACGATGAAACTATAGTCAGGTCTATTTTAATTTATCTTCTCATCCACTCATCTAGGTATTATCATCACTATTATTATTGTTATTGTCGGGAATTACAATATTCAAATTAAGTCAGTTCTCAAGAAAATATTGTCCACGCCCAGCATACGTTATAAACTTGTTTATCTCTTTAAAATTAAGTTTCATTAAACTATCAGCGCATCCGCAATTCTAAAGCATGACTAGAAGAGTATCACTTGGATCTTTTGCTCTTATCTGTTCCCATAATCCAGTGGCCGCAGAAAGTCGCCTGGACAGTAGAGGTTACAACGAAAATTAGTGATCAAGTGGGCATTGCAAGCAAAACTGTAATGAACCCTCCTTTTGTCACCAAGAATATAATTTGAAATATTGGCTGTAATAATAAAAATGAAGAATACTGCAACACATCGGGAAAATAGTGTCACCTTTTGTCCAAAAAATTCCCAAATTTTATGGGTGTGGCTATTTATTACGCTGTGTACTAGTAGTAATAGAAATAGTTTCTGCATTTCTTGTTATTAAATCTATAAAGCGAATAACATTCAGTATCTCACCCTTTCTTGTTTTCGGCTTCAAAATCCAAGCCAATCAGGGCAATAGCAAAGGCATAAAATTTCACATATATAACACCTACAGGCACGTGCTTTCCCTGATTCTCAACTGGACCCTGAGAACTGTTTACTCACAGGAAAAGAATGCAATAGAATGCAACTATCCCATTCAAGTTGAAAGACAATTTCCACTTCAAAACAGCTGACTAGATTCTGCTGTTGCCAGATGACAACTGATTTCTTTTTTCTTTTTTTCTTCTATTCGTTTAGCATCTTTGTCCCCATACATGGAGTTTGATAGTGCCCATATACATGGGACTTGTTACTGAAGCATAGAGCACTTTTAGATCACCCATGGCCCTTCCAGAATTTGAACCCTGACCCTCATTATCCTCTAGATCTGAAGATCAGGAACTTATCTACTAGACTACGGTGATGATTTGCTGTTTAAAGATAAAGGAAGACTGACATACTGATTTCTGTGGAGTATATGAATGTATAACACAACTGGCTGAGCTAGCATACACATGAAGGAGGGGTGGCAAGGGCATACATCAAAATTGGGATACTTGACCTTTTGGAGTACTCCCCAGAGATTATGAAAATTGTACTATTTCTGAGAATGCCTGTACAGGCCATACCAAGATAATTACCACATTATGCAATAACTACACTACATATTAAATAAAATTGGGTAATCTGGTCAGGGAATATTTCCCAGATACTGTATACAGTACCTAAACAATTGAAATCTTCTCTGTCAATGAGATTCTTTTCATATATCTTCAGAGCCACATTAAATAAGCCTACAATCACTTAGTATCAGCTATTTCAATATCCATGCTTCTACTCCATATAGCTTCTATTCTTCACATCAGTGATGTTATGATTTTGTTCTTCATTCCTTTTTTCAGATATTTTGTGAGAGGAAGTCTCTTTGTATCAAATGCCTCCTTTGCCATGGTTACCTCAATTCTTATTCCCTTTTCACACAGCCTGTCACTTATCATAACACACCCCAGCACCAATGCTGGCTCTTGCTCTAGCTTTATACCATATCCAAACATACTTAAGGCTTCGTCACTCCTCTTCTTTATGAAAATTGTTATCCTCACGTCTATCTGTATATGGTAAAATTGTGCCACTGAATCTGATGATGATGCAGTATTAATGCAGTGCACTCCTCTATTTAAGGGCTAGGGTGGTGCCCATGTGCATGGGACTTGTTGGAGCATACAACACTTTAAGACCGGATGCCCTTCCTGGCATCATCAATGGCCCTTCCGGGATTTGAACCCTGACCCTCTTGAACTGAAGGCAAGGAACTTATCCACTAGACCACGGCAGCTCTAAATTGTCCATAATGATTTGCAATTAGGTTGCTGAAGCTGCTAACATTCCTTGGTTATCTGCAACACATATTGAATTAAAAAGGCCTCTAGCTTTCTATCCTTCATGTAAACCACCTACAGCTGTCACTCTTTCACATAAATCACCTACAGCTTTCCTCATCTTCCCTCCAGCATAAATGATAAATGGCAATATGAACAAGGGGAGACATTGCCTCGAGCTCAATCCAATGGTGGCTGCATTTTGCCATTCTCCATTTACTCTGTCACTAATAGTTCAAACAATTCAAACTGGTAATCAACCATTTATCTCTTGATCATCATCATCATCATATTCGGTTTTATGTCCGTGTTACATGTTAGCATTCTCCAGTCCTTTATAAAATCTTACTACTACTACTATACTACTATCTCTGTTTAACATCTTTTCCCCCATACATGGGGTTTGACGGTGCCCATATACATGGGGTTTGATGGTGCCCATATACATGGGACTTGTTACTGGAGCGTAGAGCAACTTAAGACCAGATGCCCTTCCTGACATCACCAATGGCCCTTCCGGGATTTGAAACCCTCACCCTCTTGATCCTCTTGATCTAAAGGTCAGGAACTTATCCACTAGGCCACAGCGACTCTCTTACCATCTACTTAACAAACATACAAACTTTGGGAGTGCTCTATGTTCCTCCTGCCAAGGACACACATTACTACCATTCCATTCCAAGCTGTTCATCTCCAATGTATCTTCAGGTTATGTCTCCAGCCTTTTGCATAGAACCTTCAGGATTAGTTTTGATGTATTCACCAAACGATTAACTAAACTATGTTGCTCACACTATTTTTTACATAATTTCTTTCCTAGCAGTACCATAACACTCTTTTGGAAGTCATTTGGCTACACTCAAGTGGTATATACTTGTTTGTGGTTTATGGTGGAGCGTGTGGCTGTGGTCTAACAGCTTGCTTTGAAAACCACCAACCAAGGTTTGATCCCAGATTTGTGAAGCTTTGACAGCTTCTCTTTACCATAGTCACAGAGCACACCTAGTCCACGTGAGTAAGAATTTTAGGTCAAGATCGTCTTTGAGAAATGTATAGATTTTTCTAACCGTGTTAAAGGGATTTTTTTACCTGTTATTAGAACAGATAAATGGATGTGCTTTGATGTGCTGTGGAGCCATTTTGCATGTTTAAATGTATAGAAAAGTATTTTTGTGAGAGATGGAGACACATGCCCCCAGTGCTAAATACTGACTATGCCACTGTATAATGTTACTGCTGATGGATCAATCTTTATGTGTGGAGCTTTAACTTCTTGGGCAGTTTCTACCAACACAAGGCTCAAAGCTGTCCATCTAAAACCTTTATCAACTGATCAGGAAAGAAAAGTTCTTGTGTATTAAGAAGATACTATACATATCAGCAATTTTTCTGGCCTATTGTTTATCAAATACAATTTTTCAGAATCTTGCATCAGCTAATGGCAGATAAATCTTGGCTAAAGCATGCTAGCATGTATATGGGGTCTATAGTTCTGAACACCTTAACTTGTAGTGTTGCAAAATTACAGCTACCTAATATCATTCTCCCTCTTCCTTAAGCTTACGACAAATTTCAATGATTTTGAATCGTTTGTTGTCTTAAACCTGCCTCCCTTCCACTTCGTACCTAAAAATATGTCCTCATACATCGGAACTGTAAGCCAGGCCTATCAAATATACATCGACAAGACTGCATTGAAACGACTCGGCCACTTCGTCATCGAGCATGAGGAATGGGAGGGAGATCCACCCGTGAAGTGCAACATTTCCACTAGGTCGTGAAATATCTTTTGATGGATGCCTTCCGATTTTTCTTCGTATACTATTATATATATGAGGATTATCATTAAATTATCATCGACTTCATGTCAATTTATCCTTTATCCTAATATTAGGATGATTATGGCACTGGGAGCTTTCACTTACCGGTCTGCAGCTGTGTCATAATCTTCCTTCCATTTGAAAAATCCAGTCTTTAAAGCTTGCTCTGCCTCCTTGATGTGTTGCAGTCCTTCTTGCAACTTCGCATTGGAGTTCGCCATGTTTGATCTGCAGATCCAGAGCAAATCACAGGGAGTTAATAGCTACATTTGCGTTGTGATGAGCAAGCACATAAGACGTGGCACGCATGTGCAACTCGATTCAATATGGCAGCAAGCTAACAAATTTCCCCAAGGTCTAAATTTGTGTCAATGCTTAAGGGTAATTGGAGAAGATTTGGGGTACTGTTGGACGTTCGTAGAACAAACGGGAGTACTTCAATTGTTGTCCTTCGGGATACGAAAGAAATCTTTGCGACCTAATTTAGACATATACAGAAAGGAGATAGATTCATCTGTGTGCTTTGCCAGTCGCTCTAGCAGTAGCAGTACCGTACTTTACAAACCCGAATAGTCGAGTATCGTTATAACCAATCACCTAAGGCTCTTTAAGAAGGGTGTGGAGTCACAATATATTTTATCAGTGACAGGAAAAGAAAGAAATATTTAGTCAGATACTATGACATTGTCCTGAGCACAAAGACCTTACTTGGATTTTGCTTCATTTATGCCTTGATTAAAGAGACTGTGAGTCACAGAGATTATAACAATACATTGCAAAGGAGAAGCATGTTGCCGATAAGTGATTATCAGAGTAAGTCTGAGACACGAGTTGTTTCTAACGCATCTTACTTTTAAAGATGTAGTTCTGTCGATTATGTTTTTGTTCTGCCAGGACGTCTGAACTCGCCGCGTGACTTTTAGTGCTTTATTTCCTTCATATATCGGTACCCGATTATTCTTATGTATGTGTGTGAAACCTTTGAAGTGTTTTCCCGACAATGCTTTCTATTATAGGCTAGTAGATTGTTTCTCCAACGAAGGTGATATCGCCCTGGCCCCGGGCCCCTCGGGGGCGAAAATGGTTTTGGAGGGGACGATAGCTATTAGACTTACGCCCTAGGCCCTATCCCTGATATGACTGAATTTACCCCAAATCAGGAAACTCTCATTACACTTTCAATACTAACCATCACATCGAGAACGAGATATTGAACTTTAACGTTTAAGTACTGCAGGTCTACTCAAAAATACACTTAAAATCACTACCAACATGTGCTGTTTGAATTATGGCAATAGTTCAAACTTTGGTGTGTTGTCTCTGCTCTATTTTCATAGGAAAGGGGCAGAAGTCCAGAAAAGGTTCTGAATCACTGAGCTAGTACATGTATACTTAACTAGATTGCACACTTAACAATAGGTACAAACACATCTGAACACTCGAACTTCCCATGGGATTAATCATAATAAGTAGTTGAATTACTATTTGAATCATTATTATTAACCAATGTCAATTAATATGCATGTATAATTTTATCATATTGCCTTTATATCTATATGTTTTAGAAATTGGCATTGGTGTGACAGGGTTTGGTGTGCTCTTCCTGTTCCTTGGTATGATGCTATTTTTTGACCGTGGATTGTTGGCCATAGGAAATGTAAGTACTCATGTTTTATGATGATTATTGATTTATCCTTTCACATCCTCTCTCCTCAAAAAGAGATTACTGATGTATGAGTTGGTCATGCAGAGTATATACTGATAATTTTTGATGTTTACGTTTTATTATCCAGCTTTAACAACAACATTTAAGATTGGAAAAGTCTAAATACAATAATATTTTATTGACTAAATTTCTTGGTTATTGTGATCAATATGCTAGTGTCCCTAGACATAATGATTAATCGCCATAATCATCATGAATGCCTTCATCATCACTGCCATCCTTGCTTCTTATCACACTAATCATCAACAGCAGCAGCAGCAGCATTGTTATCATTGTCATTTACACAACAACCGTTGTCATTCAAATACAGTTAGTAAGTATTTTGATTCTTTACTGGCCTCCAAAATAAATCTACAGGGAGTTCAAATACTGTCAAGTTACAAGGATGAAGGTAGGAGTATTGACATGCCATACATATAAAGTCTTTTAAGCTATTCTATACTTTTTTATACTTTAAATTCCTTGGTCATCCTGATCAACATAAACTGAATTGTTATCATCATAAACATAAATACCATCACCATTTGCCTTCTTCCTTTTTCTCTTCATACTTGTTATCATTAGCATCACCATCGTCATCATTTACACAATCATTATGGTCAAGGACATTACCGTTATTGCTTCCAAGATCATGATAATTAATAAATTATTACCATAATCACCACTACCAATGCAGTTGTCATTATCACCCTCATTCCAATCTTACATGTAATGGTGATGATTATTGTGCTCATTTACTGTAGCAATTTTTTATTAACACTAAGACACTTTTATCTAGCCCTCATGAATTTCGGACACTTGAATTTCAGACATGAATCATTATTGAGGTTCTGTTGGGGCTCAATTGCCAACCATCTATCACATAAAGACAATGGGATTGTATCTTTCATCACTTTTCTAACTTCAGGTTCTGATTGTTTTTTATGTTTTTACTCTTTATTTTCTTCCTTTGATAGATTCTGTTTATTTCTGGACTGGCTCTAGTCATTGGATTAGAACGCACCTTCCGATTTTTCTTCCAAAGGCATAAACTAAAAGGAAGTGCCTTTTTCTTAGGTGGTATAATGGTAGTTTTATTAGGATGGCCAGTTGTTGGAATGGTTATTGAAATTTATGGATTCATCACACTATTTAGGTATGTGATTTGGACAGTGTTTTCTTTGTTTTTGTCAAGACTTTGTGAGCATGTAGTAGACAGATGACTAAGTGGTTAGAGTAGTTGCCACATAATTTGATAACTATGAGACTAGAGGTCCTGTTGTAACATCCTTGAACAAGATGTAAAGTCTGTCGCATTCCTCTACCAAGGTGTCTATGTATATATGTTTGTAAGTATGTATATATGATGATGTGGTGACCATATATATGGACTCCCTAGCTTACGTTAGGTTGAGCACTCTCTGCTTGAGATGGTACCATTGCCATTGCTTTATGCATTGGTCACTGTGCTTGCACAGTTTGAGCACTCTGTCATGGTACCAAATGAATTCTTTAAATTGCTTTGTAGCAGCTTTGCTAGTTACATAGCTAGAATTCAGTCTCAACGCCCTGTTCTGCACTGATGAGCCCACAAAGGGTGATACAGTTCGGTCTGCAGATTCGTTATGTATGTATGTATGTATGGTGGTATGAAGAACGTCAGTAGATAGGACATGGAACTTTAGATAACTGGGGTGTTCTGCTGTTCCTTTTTTACCACTGCTTAGTAGTATTAAGCACTACCTTGCTGGATTGAGTAATCCAGCAACAGTATCAATATTTGTTGGTATGTATCTATGTATGTGCTACTTAGTAGTGATGATGTTCTGTGTATATTAAATGGGCTTTGGACAGATTAATGGGTCAAAAAGCAGTCCTTCTGTATAATGGAGTGGAGGACTGGGAGCTAGTTTGACAACTAAGAAATAATATATGCTGTCACCATTGTTCAACAGATTTTGTTGGTAGAGCACGCACCTTCATTGGATGGGCCTTTGGTTCAAGTCTCAGTGGTTGTATATGTATTGATGGTGTCTCTAGCTGAGATTATTATAGTCACAAGCAAATCTCTGATTGAATTGCTTAAGAAGATTAGTTTGCACGTTTGGCAAGAGGAGAAATCTCCAAAAGACTGGGCACTGGTATTATTATCTCCTGTACGTAAAACGGTAATAAGCTTGACCCTGTTAACTATCAAACAATAGCACTTTATCTATTCCAGGAAAGATCTTTTTGAGGGTACTACTTGATAGAATGAGGAAACCAATCGAAGAAAAGACCACTGAGTGACAGTATGGTTTCCGATGTGGTCATGACACATAATGCAGAAAGCCAGAGAAAGAAAAATTGCCATGCACTTCCACTTCATCAACTTGAAAGCTGCTTTTAATACTGTCTGGTGTAAAGCACTATGAAAAATGCTTCGCTCAATCATTGTTGGTGGCAAAATAGTTAACATAATTGAACAGATGTATGAAGACACATAATGTGCTGTTGTAATTAACAGACGTATTACTCAATGGTTTGAAGTCATAGTGGGTGTTCGCCAGGGATGCCAACTCTCACTAACATTGTTTAATGTGTTCCTAGAGTTTGTCATGAGTGAACTTCAAAACCTTCAACCCACTTTCCTTCTGGATCAAGAACTATGTACAGACTTTAGATATGCATATGATACAACCCTAATTGCAGCAATATTTGACAAGTTGAAGATCTCCTCAAGTGAGCTCAAAGTTGCATGTAAAAAATGAGGTGTGAAGTGAAAATTGTGGCCCCAGAAGTAAATGAAATTCGAATTGATAGAGAAAATGGTAAGAAAGTTAAGGAGTTTGTGTACCTTTGCTCAGTCGTCTTGGGTTCTGCATCTGACATAAAGAGGAGAATAGGATTGGCAGGTTTTGCTTTTGATCGCCTTAAAAACAAGATATGGAGCAACAAGAACATTCCAATTCCACTGAAGACCCGACTTTATGACGCTTTGATCATACCAACAGCAATATATGCCAGCGAAACTTGGACAATCCTTGCATCAGGAAATTGCATCAGGAAGAATGTAGCGAGGCTCTCTGGAGTACACAACTAAGTCAAGTAAGTCAAGGTGTCTCGAAAATGTTTTGAATACTGAATGTGTGAATTAGCCCATTTACAATCTTCAGTACATGGTAGGTATCAACCAATTCTTCTTTTTTATTTCAGAGGGTTTTTCCCTGTTGTCATCAACTTTATTCGACGTATACCAGTGATTGGAAACATATTGAATCTCCCTGGAATTAGCACGGTATGTCTTGCAATGATTTGTCAGTGTTTTGGGTAGGATGGAATGGTAGGCAAGGAATATTCAAATAATGTTGATATATTGTAGTGTAATGTTTTAATGGGGTATGTGTACTGCTGGTAATGTTTACCAATACAATTGTAAGGATTTGGTTCCACTTATTTCATCACTAATTGGCAAATCGCAAGTTGATTTAAATGTCCTCTCTTCAGGCTGCAATTCTGTCCGTCGTCTCTCACTAGTAAAGTGTTCACGTGCAACTTGTTGTGTACGTACCGAAGTTCGCGAATCGCATGCTTGTGTGTTACTGCATTGCATTAAGTACAACGCAATTTTTTATGGGAAAAGACGTTTCTATTTTCCAGGGATGGATTGTTAAAAATAAATAAATAAATAATAGCTTTCGTTGTCCATATCCCTTGAAATGTTGTAAGGATGACACCAAAACGTTTACTGTGTCGAACATTTTAAGTGCCCCAAAAATGTAGTTTGGGGTCATTCAAAAAGTACGTACGCTCAATTTTGACGATTTTTTACCCCCCCCCCCTCAACCCCCCCACCCCGCCCTGCAACCCTCCACCACCGCACCTCCCCGCCCCCAC
>JAAAKL020006252.1:0-18242 GCA_010016065.2 Carybdea cf. marsupialis auct. non (Linnaeus, 1758)
CTTGAATTAGTTGACGCGTGTGCGCAGCTGAGGTAACTCTTGTGGGAATTTCGTACATGGGTTTATCTGTCTTGGAATTAAGTACGAGTTCTTACAGGGGCGGTATGTAGAGACTAAAAAGACACATAACTCTTATCCGTTTTTAAATTTCTATTACTTGTTTAGACTTTATACAACTACAGAACACTTGAATCCCCGTCTAACTGATGAACCTTTCGCCACTCTATATCTTAAAATATAGATTAAACTTTTAAAAAAGTTAAATATTTCAGTTAAGTATCAGATTCTGTATCCATTGCATTAATGACTAAATATCCAGTTACTTTTCTCTGATGACTTTATAACTTATGAACTCACCTTGAGCAGATAGAATGCTCAGGGATCCGAGAGAATTTCAAAGCACCAGCTGTTTGTACTGATTATGCACAGTTATTTAAACCTCACGAATTGCTTCTGCCCCTTAATTCTGGAGTAGTCTATTTCTTTCAACTGACCACAGAAAATCGATGTGTTATGTTAGGAGAAATCGCTAAATCAGTGACTCTTGCAACCGGGACAACGGTCCCTTAGTGAACAAAAATCTTGACTAAGTCCAGTACTTTTTACGATTAAAAATCTTTATCGTCTATGAAGAACTCCTTGCCGTAATAAAATACCTTAAACTTTGAAATTTACTGTTGTTCATTTAGACTTATTTGCGCTCTTTGTTAGGTATTTGTTTCCATAGAAGAACCGGAAAACAAGAACAAAGATAACTTTATGTTCCACGCTGTTTGGTGTACATGTTTCTGGGTAAATTTGACAAATTTGCATCTCATGGTGTGATGGTGTGTAACTATTCATCTGTTGCTAAAACATAGCATCAACATGTTGTTCTCTGTGATTCTGATCCAGAAGCAGATTCTGATAATATATCTGACCCTGCTAGTTTAACTGAATAAATGGCTACACCAGATACTTCCAGATGCCTGGGGAAATACTGTTTACTTTCCGAGGTATTGTTTTTTTGAAAGAAAAGAGACTACCAAAACTACATAGACCAAGTTGCTTACAAGAGTTTGCAAGATAGAAGGAGAAGATCGAGGACAAGTCTCGTCATCATCGACAATTTGAATGTGAGACTACGATTACGTCTCTGGTTGCAGGTATAGGTGGAACCTGGAAAAGATCCACTGTAGTTCGCACTATCAGGTCACACCGTAACTTCGAAAAACTGTAGAAATGGATGCAAACCTATTGATAGCATTTAACAACTCCTAGAGATAATCAAATAATTTGCTCTCGAAGTAACTGTCCTAACTTAAATTTTAATTCAGTAACAGATAATTTTTTAATATTTTCTACGGTACCGATGACCATCAAATAAAGTAAACGGACCGCTAATGAAAGAAAATGGCGGAGTGACCACTAGTCACTAAAATAAGTAACGCTAGCGCTTATTAAGACAAGTGCTTCCTTGCCCATCAAAATTAGTTAAGTTATTGCCAGGAGTCAAAATCGTAAGAGGGTTTCCATGTTAAACATTATGAAAAGTTTGGCAACTGCTTCCTCAAATGCTCCAAACAGTTGTTTTTTAACATTTTTTACGGTAACGATGGCCATCAAATAAAGTAAACGGACCGCTAATGAAACAAAATGGCGGAGTGACCACTAGTCACTAAAAAAGTAACGCTAACGCTTATTAAGACAAGCAGTTCCTTACCTATCAACATTAGCTTAGGTATTGCCAGGAGTCAAAATGTTAGGAGGGTCTACATGTTAAACATTATGAAAAGTTTGGCAACTGCTTCCTCAAATGCTCCAAACAGTTAAGTTTTTAAAAGTTTGTTGGTGGTGCAAAGGAATAGAAGTGCACGAAACAGCGAAAACATTTTAATACTGAAAAGCTTCTTTTCCTCTGACACTCATACCTATTATACGGAAGCGGTAAAGCTAGATGTGACTTTCCTCTAGACGTTCTGGATTCCGACTAGATAAAAGCAAGAAAACCGTTCCTTTGTAGACAAAAAGAACTTGTCTTTTCACTGGGCCTTTTCGGTTAACCATTCAGTTCCACCGACACTGATTGGTCAAAAAAGCACCAATCTGGCAATCAGAGTTCTGATTGGCTACTTTTAAACACAGTTAAGTTGTAGGCCTATATCAATTTCAATTCTGAAGACTTAGTACTCTGGGGAGTATCAGCCCAAAAAGCTTCTCAGATCAAATTTAAGGCCAGGTATCAAGATGACCTTCGATTTAGCAGCGTCGTTGTTCCTCTGTGCAGTGATCTCATGTGTCCTACAGTTAAGTTCTATATCAATTTCAATTCTGACGACTTAGTACTCTGGGGAGTATCAGCCCAAAAAGCTACTCAGATCAAATTTTAGGCCAGGTATCAAGATGACCTACGATTTAGCAGCGTCGTTATTCCTCTGTGCAGTGATCTCAT
The DNA here is from genome assembly GCA_010016065.2 of Carybdea cf. marsupialis auct. non (Linnaeus, 1758). Classification (NCBI taxonomy): domain Eukaryota; kingdom Metazoa; phylum Cnidaria; class Cubozoa; order Carybdeida; family Carybdeidae; genus Carybdea; species Carybdea cf. marsupialis auct. non (Linnaeus, 1758). Next base: position 2,432 of record JAAAKL020006252.1, read on the forward strand.
GTGTCCTACAGAAAAGAACTCGAGACGGGGTTGCTCTTTGTGGCCTCGACGAGTTAGTTTGCAGCATTAAAAGTCGATCTAGAGCTTGTAACAGCAAAGTAACTCCTACTTTCTACGTACTAATAACCAATTTAATAGTCGAGTTGTTCTGTTTGTTACTTGTATGAACCATTTTGTAGCTGCTGTAAATTACAACTTTTGATAATAAACTACTCCATAAAACCAATGTGCACTATTTTGCAAAGTATGACTAGTATTGGACCGTCGATGTAACTACGGGGGACGAGGGCATTGATACCCGAAGACTCCCATATAATTTTGACTTCTTTACCTTATTAGTTTCTGTTTTTTAGTTCATAGTAAAAGTGCGTAATAAAACAACTATTGCTGTCACACTCCTAAAAAACCCAAACTTTTCTTGTGCTTACGCAGCTGCTAAGTCGGCAAGCTAAAAATAGGCTTTAAACAAATTGACCAAGAAATGTTTATAGTCCTCCACTTATTCTACGTGAATAAACACAGGCACGTGATGCTCACTTACGTTGTTTAGATGTTTTTAAATCATCCAATATGTCAACGCCGCAGTTGTGTGAAAAACCTGTAAATGAAGAGTTACTCGTATTATCCTCCCTGACTTTGGACAGACAGCGTTGCACAAGCTTCTATCCATCAAGTCTACCATTGATTGCAAGGGTTGTGATCTTACAGAAGATGGACGAGGTCTTGAAATAAACTGGTTTTACGACTCAGTTGTAATCGGCTTACTAGATGATTACGAAGTGTAATCAGAATTGTAACAAAGGCCTTATCACCAACGTACAATATGCCTCTTACCAATTTCCTTGAACCAACTGATACAATGGGTTGTGTAGCCGAGCGGTCACAGAGATCTTTGAAACACATTGAAACCACCGTCGTCTTGTGAAATAGTTCCTAGCCTTCCATTGCAGAAGGTCAGGACTCGATTCCCATGAAGCCCATTGGTGATGCTAGGAAGGACATCAGGTCTTACATTGCTCTATGCCTTAATAAACCCAATGTACATGGGCACAGCCCTAGTCCCTGCAAAAGGGAATGCACGGCGTCAAAACTACATCATCACCATCATCATAACATTGACGGCGGAATAAATTTAGACTCCCAACAATTCTGACGAGTTCTCCACACCTTAAACAACCCCTCTCTACTTAAACCTACCCAGATCTTTTTAGATTTCAAGGACCAGGTTTGGGGACTAATTTGTCCGCTGCTATATCTTATGCAAATAGCTCCGATAATAGTATGAAAATTTGCAGGACTATTCATCCACCTTTCCGATAAAAAATATTAAGTCTATTTTCTCTGGAGGAAGTGGCGTCACAATAAAGTTGACAAGTACTTAAAAAACGTTCAACAGTCCATTTTTGGAATCTGCAGAGTATCAAACTTTTTAAAGTAAGCTTGTTATTTGAGATTTAAAAGATAATAAATACAATACTGAGTACAAAGATTTACCAAAAACGACATGTTGACGAAGAGCCCCCAAAGAGGTCAAGTTTTACTTGGCTTATCATCCTTTATACCAATCTTCTCTCTAACATCGACAGAACTATAAGATTAAGCGTCGAAATACAGAAGAAAAGACGTTTCGAGTTCCTTTCTCTCGTTGGTTATGTGACCGTAGCTTCGTGGCAAAGCATCGTACGATGCACGAATACGGAGACCGTGGGATCGATTTCACGTGGTTCCACGAAATTTCGCCATAGAGAATTTAATACCCTAATGTCTCCATTCAGCATTACAGAGATTCATTGTCTATTTTTTGCTAGGTTTTGGTCCATGGTCTGCAAGGTGTGGCTCCACTACAACTAACAACCTTGCCAGGGACCAGCTTTTCAAGTTCGTATGTAAAGTCATGGCAACTCCCTCGCAATAGAAACGAAGTCTTAGTTTCTCTAAGTCAACGAATAAGCAACTGTTACATTTTCATCAGGTTGTCCCTTGTCACTCTTTAAGTCTGTTTTAAGTCCGTGACGTAACCTAATACTCACCAAGGGTATAGTACTTGGACCTACTAAGATAATTAACCTGTCAACCAATAAACTTTGTTGACCCAGTAGTGGCCTGCTCGAACTTAGAGGAGGAAAAATAATGTCCAAAAAGGAAAACGAAAAAAATTCATTGAGAAGATAAACGTGGAGAAAAACGTATGGGTTGGAGAATGATAACACGTATTAACTCGTGTCCACATTAGCATTCAGAGAAATTGATTGAAACTATACACAAGATCCCCTATACTTGTACTTTATCTAAGAAGTTGACGAACGTACATGGTAACACTTATTGATCAAGACATTTTTAACATGGAAAAGATGGGTGAAATAAACACAAGATTCCTGTAACGTAGAAGTATACTCTCGAGTGATCAACGAAACTTTTAAAAAATTAGAGATGCTCTAAAATCGGGTGCGAATAGTATCAAACTATATCAACTGACTGAGCATGTATTGAACTTTACGTCAATCCACGTGAATAATAAAAGATTAAATGGTACACTGCTAAAACACTCAAATGTGTACTAGTGGCCATAAATTCTTAAGAAGTGACCCTAAAGTGAATTCAAGCTTTTCGATTGTGGATATTCGGCAAAACTCCAGGGTTATCACGCACCGTTCCTTAGAAGGTACAGGTGGTACCCATGGGAATTTATGAATAGAAGACACTGCCTCTGAATTATGAGACCCCTTGTGAGCAGTGATGTCGACACTATCCTAAATAAATTGTCAAACCATTAAACATGCAATTTTATGAATGAAATGTTGCTAGGGCCTACAACAAGAGCACCTCACGTTGTACTGCTATGCCATGACCTTCAAGCCATTAGACAAGTTTAGTAGGACCACTTCTCAGACTTTGCGTGGTCACCTGATAAGCTCAGATGGTAAACTTGATCCTTGCCAAAATGCTGCGTAATGATGCTATTACTCTAATACACCTCAAACCTACCCCACAGCTCGTGACTAACCTCTTTCAGGTAAAAGTTCTTGAGTTGTTTTGTCAAAACTGAATATTTTCCTGAAGCTCGCCTTGTTTGGGAACAGGCAATTTTAGGACATTTAGGAGTGTTTAAGGATGTTAACAAGAAGTGACTACTCTAGTTTAGGTTATGTCCATAAGTCAATTGTTGACACTCCTCCACATATTACTTAGAGAACATTTGATAACATTAATTGCCATTACAAAATCTATTCACAATGTTTACCAAAAGGGGAATATTTTAACAGATTCTACGAAGTACTTAAGCTACATTTGAATTCTATAGCTGCGATCAAATTTTTATATGCCATGCCAGTACGACTGTATCTCGTACTTGTCTCAGCTTAGACCTAAACGTCACAGGGTATCAATTGGGCAACTATTAAGAAACCCTAGCATTACTACACGTAAAACATATCTTAAGTAATCTAAGGAATCTTAAGAAAATAATATCAGTACACTCAGAAAAGTACTTTTATCTTATGTTATTTTCGCCACCTAATCATTTGTAAAGTAATTTCTAGGTCTAACAAGAATCCCTTTGAAATTTCAAGGGTTTAAAACCTCTAAAATAGTAGATACAAACAGAAATTTGCAAAGAATCTTTTCCACTCTGCCAGCTAGGTCACTAGGTTTCACTGACAATGGCTATCTGTAAAATCGGGATACTAATCCGCAGATTTGGATTAATAAGTTACAACTTTTCTTATCACCAAGTAGAGATTTGTGGAGAACAAAGGCAAAGTTCAGTTCTGTTGCTATCATTACGACGTCCAAGTCAGTATGACCAAGGCATGACTACCGCTGCTTTAACATTACACTATACAACATAGTTCTTTTCCGTTTTTGGAAAATACAAACCCTATTATAGAAGGACACTAACTTGCATCTCGTCACTTAAACACGATCCTACCTATACGTCTCTTTGACAACTCTCTACAAAGTAAAAGCTGTTGAAATTTAGCTTTTCACTGAGGGCTGTAAACAATCAACATATAGTAGGAACACTTGCTTCTGATAACGTTACTTCCTTCTCAGACATTGCTTTGTAGTTGTGATGCAAGAACTAGCCTTCTGCATCAACTTGTGTTTATCCATTATCGTAACATCAACTAAATCGCGTTCTTGCACCGCAACTACAAGGCAAAGTCTGAGCAGGAAGGAACGGCATCAACAAACAACCATTCCTACTGTTTGACTGTTTACTGTGTACGCTCACTGAAGCTCCTTTCAGATTTCTGCATACATTTGAACCGCACCTTCTACTCTCAGACCTACAGGTGAGTAGTGTTTACCTCCATCCCTTGGAACATGTAAGACTACTTATGGTGCAACAACCAGAAATATAAGATTTCAATTGCAAAACTTTATATTTTGCCACTAAAATAACGGATACAGCATTCTGATACCCCAAACAGGAAAAGTCCTGATCATACAAAGGCAGTTCCACACTTTGAAAGATTAAATTTGCCAGTCCTTAAAAGGGGAAGACTCATCTAAAAAGTGCGAGGGCAAAAGTTTTTTACACCGTTATAAGAAATTGAGGATTACTTAATCTTTGACGAAACTTGTAAAGACATGTGGATCAGTGAAATGAGTGATCTCATAATGAATTTCTTGTATAACAATTTAACTCTAAAAATTTAACATGGATACATCTTACTGAGCTGTTCTGCTTCATGTCTTCATACACCTTACCAAAGCATATAATCATTTGAATTCAAGAATCGAATTGTCGTGTGAATCATAACGTCCTTTGTTTTCTTCAAATAATTCTTTAAGCGCATCCATGTATTTATCATGCAGCTCGTTGACTTCATCTTTCGTTGGATTTTCTACTTTCTTGACCGGGATTGGCTTGCCAACTAAGATTTAAAAAACGGAAGAAGATTAAACCATGGTGTCGAATCGGTATATGTATCCACTAAGAGTCGTATAACAGGATCTAGAATGGAGGAATGCACGAAAATAATAATAAGAAAAGACTGACCAAAAATATGATCCTAACAACTCAGACATTCAATGAAAAGAGGAAATTTTTTTATAAAATATGGATCAAAAGAAACTAGACCCGTGTCTACGTTAGGTACAAAAAACGAAAACATCAACGAAAATGAGTACTTGGTCTATACGCATTGAAGGAGTGGGCTTTTTCGTATTTAGTACGTATAAGTCAGTAGTGAAGCAAGGCATTGGAGTTTATGCCCTCTTGTAAACATCACCTTTGAAATGTTTTACAGCTAAAGAAAACTCTAATAACAATGAAGTACGCCGCTTAGCTTTGGCGCATAGGCGAATGCTGACATGTTATGTGGGGCTTGCAAGAGCAAAGACAAATTAGTCCAATTTAAAAATGCCCCAGTTTCATGAATCTTTTGCAAAATCAGATTGCAAAATCAGAAACTCTACGAAGGTTAAACAAACAGATTTGTATTCAAAACAACCGGGTAACATGTATCAGATTCACTTAAAATAGATAGCTATCAAGCTTTGTTCAGCTGCTTTGATAAGCCAAACTTCACGTATCAGTAAATCAATACAGTTATCCACAGCAGAGACGTCAGCTTCCTCCTTGTCTTCTCCGGTGCACATGAGCTCTCAACACAGATTCTCGTTGCAATCACCCAGTCCGTTAAAATTTCGTACATTGTAGCCATGTCCTCATCAAAGATTAGAGTATCTTCAAATGTAACTTAATCTGAAAGCAAAGCCTCGTCTCGAGGCTGAAACTCTTCCATGCATTGTGTAAATGTAAAAAATGGATAAAAAAAACTAGACATTTTGAAACAAGTTTGCACTAATGTCGTAGATATTTACATTTGTTCAAGAATATTCATGGATTGTAACTGTAGGCAACGACAAGGCATCTTGGATAACACATATCATCTTTGAATAACCATGGTTTTATACTTTGCTTCTTTCCTTCTCTTTCTTTCGGTCCCCTGACTCCTAGGGTCGTAGGGGTGTTGCACCGATGAACGTTGCACCAAATGTCTCCATCTCTCTCTCTACTTTGGGCTAGGCTCTGAATTATAGCAAAGTCTTTCCCTGTCCATTCTGAGATGTTATCTGACCACCTCTTTCTCGGTCTACGTCGTCTCCTCTTTCCCTGTACAATTGCTTGTAGGATCGTCTTGGAGAGACCGCTACTTCTTGTAACATGACCATACCACCTTAGTTTTCTTTTCTTCACTGTGCTTGGTAGAGGCTCATAATGAACAACATATTGCTTGATTATTCTACTTTGCTTCTACGGATCGACAAATACCTTAATCTATGAGCTGTAAGGAAGAAGTTGCCTACAGCTGCAGAGAAAAGAGGACAAAGATTAATGTTGATCCTCTCAATTCTGTGTGAGTTACTTCTGCACTTACAAATGACGATTAGTATTCTTGCTAAATTTCCGTTCAGTTTCCTCACATATTTGTCAAAAAAAAATAAAAATCTATCCACTTTTCCTTTTCAGTTCGACATTGTCGAGCAGGCTTTTTCATTGCTTTGAAACAGCGTCGGTTTTCGAATTTCCTCCATCTCATCTGTTTTCCATACATGCTTGCAACTGCTAACCCAGTTAGACTCACCTTACTGTGCTCCCTACGGTGCTTTTACGTCCTATTACGGGAACTGTTTTCTGCACTAAAACATTGAGAAGCGACACTCGTCGGCATTGCGCCTACTGAAGGTACATAATTTCCCTTTAATAAATTTGGTATTATCCGAGAATTTTTCTTGTTTTTAGCCTCGCTTCGAGAGCGACGTGTCTGGTTGACGGCAAGGGTTTTAAGTCTATTCAAGACACAGTTTCCGAATACTTCCTTCATCGACTCCTTATGCTGTAACATCTGAAATGTTCACAACAAATAGAAGAAGAGGAAGATCACGAGGAGTGAAGCTGATAAATTTTAAGGCGAACGGCTGTTATTGATTCTTACGTCTCTTAGATGACACACTTTGGTACGCAATACATCGCAACTTGCTTTATCATATAATTGCAACTACTTTCCCTGCTCTTGCTCGATAAATTGCTACAACAAACAATAGCGGACAAGTTTCCCTAAGCAACTATTAAATGCCTTAACACGTTAGCCAACGGCGTTTCAGTTTAACTCTGTACATCTCTATCTTGAAGGAAATTGTGTATTAGTAGATCATAAACATGCTTCATATCTCGGTCAGGACTACATTTATGTTTACAATCTCTTAACAGTAATAAGTGCTTCTTTTCACGCACATAATACGGATTAGCTATGTTATCATATAAAGAGGAAGAACGTATATTTTATCCTAATCTGTGGATGACCGCCGACAGCAATGTTATTACCACAAGCCAAGGAGTTTGCAATTGGATTTGAAGTCACTTGCACAATAAACTATTGCATATGTAATAAACAAAAGGCAGGTCAGTTCGAAGGTCTAGAGGCAACTAAAAACGAAGGCAAGGAGTTGGGCCGCTTTTCTCGAGTTGGATGAGACGTCTATATTTGAGGCATTGTGCGTTTGGATGCGAGAAACTTAGATCTCTTGTCATGGTAGGGTCATCACAGGTCAGATAGTAACGCAATACATGTCAGTAGTATGGGTACGTGGTTCAACTCCAAGGACTGATAATTCTTCATCTCTATCCATTTGGGGGTAATTTTCCAATAATACCCTCTATAAGTTTGAATATTTCCTTTATCGCTTCACAGACTTTCATTTTTCTAATATACGTCCTATCCTAGATCTAGTCCGGCCAGTCCTTCAATATTTCTCTCTCGCCGGACGTCTTCATTCATACCTCGCAACATCAGATGTACAGCATTTAAGAAACATTTAAGAAATATCCTTTCTTACATGACCTTATATGTAAGCTTTATCCTCTTTGGAATGACTTTCCCCTACTGCTTTGTACCTACAGATCTTCCAATACTTTCATTTGATGTGTTCTACAAGGGCTTCGACAGTCTTTTACCAGATTTACTACACCCAGGCTCTGAATATTATTCTTTCTAGTTAATACGTTATTTAGTTTAATTGCCTCCTGCAGGAAATCAAATTTTCGTATTCAAGTTATTTTTAGCCTAACTTTACAAAACACGACTCATCCTCGTCATGGGGTACTTATGATGAGATATCGTCACATTTCAAGCTACTTTTAAAGCAATCCACTTTAAAAAGAAGACGTTTTGTAGTGGCTCAGTGTGACAAATGATGATAATGATGACGATCGAAAGGCAATTTGTCTCAAAACTTAACACGTACGAATAACTTAATGGTAGCAGTACAGTTGCCAGAACAGCTGCTATAACAATGAGGTCACACTGCACCTTTGGAAAGCTAACTTTGAGTTACAAGAAATTTCAATGTATTTACGCACCACATCAACCATTTACTTGATTCTTAACATCCAGTTGTATTTCACACGACGATTCAGGTGACTACAGCATTTGACGGAAGGCGTTTGAGTGTTTGGGACTTGCGGCGTTGCGGCGTTGCGACGGTGCGGATTACATTTGAGTTGAAGTAAACTATAGCATTAACGTTTGAATACAGATGCTTTTAAACGAATTAAAGAAATTGGCCACGAAAGTAGGCACAAAAGCTCCCGTCAAAGAGGTTTACAGTCTCCATGGTTCGCCCTTATGAAACAGGAAAAAGTAAAGGGAATCCTCGACATACTTCTCGTTGAGTTAAAAGGAAGAGGCATATCTGCCTGGAACAATATCATCAAGTTACTGAAGCCACGAGGAAAAAAATCAGTGTCTTGCCTTGAAAATAGTTGCACTGCAGCGGGAAGAATGGCTCCACCAAAATGAAGCACACAAAAAGAGCTGATCAATGTTTCGTGGCAAAAGTTTCTTCGGGGACTGGAGAAAAAAAGTAAACAATTTTTCAGATGATAACGATGTATAATACGGACGTCTGGCGACACATATGCACAGCGGAATTCAAGAAATAGCAACAACTGTAGGGGAACCGATCAACGCCCATTTTGTTCATAATGAAAACCGTAGGTGCCACAAATTGTAAGGAAGAACAGAAATTAATTGTAGAAATTAACTCAAGTACCATATTTTCCTTAGAAATGTTAAACCGATGACCGTAAACCTGTGATGAATTGATGGAGGAGGAAGTCAAAGGTGGAGAGAATATGTTTCTAAATTGTTTTTAAAATAACTAACTTTTGTTAATGAACTGAAAATGTGACCGTGAAAAATTATGGAACCTATCAGAAAGCAACGAAGGCGCACGTACTTGTGTTTCATCCAAGGTGCTGGGATATGCTTGCTACTGCTAAATAAAGGACACTTCATTTTTCAATAGATCTAGCTCTATGATTAGTAGGCAGGAGTATCTGATCGTCACAGACAAAAAGGGTACACAGCTCTTGAAACTGCACCCAGCATCACGTGTTAGAGTTCAGCTGTCAATAGAATCTCTATTAAAGCAATTTCATGATAGAATTGGCAACTTCAATAGTAGATAATTCGACTAGACACTAACGGCAGTTACATAGTGTTAATACTGACTAAGAACCTGATTACCAGCTTAGTTTGTTAATTATTTTCAGCAAATTAACCTTCAAAATGATCTACGAGCATCTGGAGATGGAAACGCAGGATGATATTACGACAATAGTATTCATGGCATATGTAAGCTCAAAGAGTTAAACAACATAACATAAAGGAAGTAATATCTTTTTACAGAAAGATCATCTGTTTCTGAAAGAAGTAACATATTATCAACATTCGCTTAGTTGCAAAACCCAAAAGCGGAAGGAGAAAAATAAGAAGACGAAGAGCGCAAAGAGGTAGAGAAAGTAATAGAAAAGGGGAAGAAAACAGGGTAAAAAGAACAGGTATCAGAAAGTGAACACGAGCTGGTAACATGGGAAGTGGTACAAGAAGAACAAGAAAAATAGGTGAAAACTTAGAAAGGAGTAATTAGCAATTAGTGGTAAATCCATGGGATATAGGGGACATCGCTATTTATTCGGCGTTTATAACAAAGCAGGACGCTTTCCATAACTTTATTTGATAGAAATATATTCAAATTCTGATAAATTGGTATGTATTTTCACAGCAACTGTGTAAAACTAGTCCTCAAAAACTGTACGTAAGGCTGGCTGGCCTTATTGTGTATTTGCTACTGCAACTGGTCTACGAAAGCACATCCTCCCAATCCTAACCGTACCGTGCGGAGCAAGAGCAGCAGCTGCACCAGTTTACCTCTATTAGGGAAGGCTGGGGTAAGAATAAGTGCCCTCAAAAAATGATTTTCTAAATTATTATTTCTAGTTTCTAATCCGACTTGCAAAACAACTGCGACTTGTTTTTACTTGATGTATGACTCGAATATGTAAATACAAAGATAAGAAACAAGTTCGACTCTCTTTTCGATTACCTGATTTGTATTGCAATACCAATTTCCCTCACATCATCCACAGCCGAGAAAGGGCATTCATAGCGAGGGTTGCCTTATAGATAAATAAATTCAAAGGGAGGCGCTTGGAATTAACTCCTGACGATTATATATTGTCCTTTCTCCGAAGTAGCTCTATTGCTTTTGCTTAAAATTTAAAATCGTGCCATGTCTCACGGAAAAGTATATTGAGAATGTATAAACTTTAAAGTTGACATTCAAATACATTTTGGAGTTTTTTCTCTTTTGCACTAAAGAGTGAATCAGTTCATTCCATATCTGGGAGGTTCCAAATTTTCACCAACAGCAGCAGCCAATTTTTACTGTTTTGCTCAAAGCTTCATCTGTCCCCTTTTCATACGCAGATACTCAAGCAAACACTGACTATCATGAGGTAATTATACTGTCAATAAGCATGATTGTCTACGGTACTTTTTAGGGGTCGAGAAACGCCATTGAACAATGCAATAGTTAACCATACAATTTGGGAACTCGAATCCCAACACCATGTCACTTTATGTACATATACATTATACAATATTTTATTAGCAGCCTCCCATTTTATAGTGTAATTGTCTAATAATTCTCTAAGGGTCATTTAGTGATGATTTTCATTTATGAAGGCACCCCTCTCTTTTTAAATCCCCCTTCAATTAAGCACGTACGACCACCTATGGAAATTACTTAATTCACATTAATCTCCGCAAGATTTGCTATTCAAGGGCGTAGCTACCAATCCTGTTTGATGCCTTTTCACTTAAATTCTATGTACCATCAGTTATATGTGTACTTTGTCACAAAGGTCTGTATGAAGATATTTGTAAACGATGGGGCAAACTTAGGTTACCAATATTTCGTGGGAAGCACCTTTATTGCTTCGTTGGTCTTGGAATTTAATCTTGGCACCGTAAACTAACACTCCTTTTGAAATCTCACTTCAAAGTCTTGGGCTCGTATAAAAAGGTATGGATAGTTTACGCAAAAGACGTTAATCGTATAAAGATACTCTCTTAATGAAGACAAAGGAAGGGGAAAGAATGTCCAAACATGCTTTACGAGCCTACAACAGCAGCCTCGTATTGATGATGGCGTCCCTGTAGTAGACTTAAGCGCATTATACTTTTCTTCAAACAATAGAGTCTCTGTTAATCCAATTTTCCTTCTTAACCTGTGGCTATGCATTGCCCTCCCCTCCCCCCCCCTCCCCCAAATGATTTTAACATATTGCTATATATTGCCTTGAATTATAGTTTCTAAAGAGCTTTTTTACTTATTCAAAATTTAGACATGGGATTTAGGAAACTGATGACACATGCAACAGTTTTGCTTCGCGCCCCATTATCATAACCCAGTCAATTCCTTCACAAAGCTGAGTAAACGATTTGACGAGGTATGAACTCGCAGTTAAATTACCCTTCCTTAAATTAAACTCCCTTGTGGTAGGAGTGGTGGCAGAACTCATGATCTGGTGCACCCATTTGTTTTCTCATTAACGGGATACCACTGCATACTTTACAGGTTTGATGTAGGAAGAAACAAACACTTGTAAACTGTTCTGAGTTACGTATGCAGTAAGAAAAGTATACCACTCGTACTGCCAACCCCACCTTAGGTGACATAGCCAAGCACTATAATCTCTGAGGGAATACGTAACTGCCGAGATAGACTGAGTTTATAGACAGCAATAAACTTTCACTGAGATAATGTTACTTTATGCAGGTGGAAAGGAATATCAACGAAAAAATGTCTAATAATAAGTACGCTGTTACACTTATAACTCTTTCTACGTCATAAATGTTAGGAAACGTGCATAAACCTAATTAAATAATGATGTAACGCAAGATATAAGTACTCACAAGTAAGCTTTAAGAGCTAGTTTCATATATCCTTAGCAGATGGAGCGGAAGTCTTTCTATAATGGCTGAGGCAAAATATCACAATAACAAGAGGGAACTGCGTTGAGATTGTGAAGGCATAGAGCAGCGTATTAACATACTACAACCCCAAAAACGTCACTGAAAATTTTATTGGTGGTCCTGGACCCGAGGCACCCTTATTCAACGCACACATCACAGACAACGCAATTAGTTCCATAACAGTCACCTGACGGTCATCGATGTCATAAAAAGATGGAAAAGGCGGTTGCAATTTTATTCATATTTGCATATTTCTTTTGCAGCAGGTGAAAGAAGCACTCGCCACTTATGCTTATATCGAGTATATCATCGCCCAGGTCGCTGGAGTCAATCTACGTTGAATATCATCTACTTAAACCACTGTAGATATCTCACATGGCATGCAGCTAAATTAATTCCGAAGTAAAGCTGCACCTCCCCTACCACGCAAGGAGATTAATGCACTAGAAACGATGACGAGATTAATAAGTATTCTGACAACATGGTTTTATTCTGGAACAGATGCATCTGCTGGAAGTAAAAAGCAACCTTTACAATGATAGTTACTCGTTTGTATCTGTCAACATTTTTGAAGCTTTCTAACTGCCTTTTTTATCATTCAAATTCAGTCAAATTCATCTGTGTATATTAAGGCCTGCATCTAATCTTTCCAAAACTTCTTTTCAGATGAGCTTTCCACATTTTATATTGTACAAAAGTCTTGAGTCTAAAGGTCTTTCCCATGTTAGGTTAGATCGTTATACTGCCAAAACAACAAAGTTGGCTGAATAACAGAAAATAGTGGATGAAGGCCCAAGTAAGAAGGGCGTACAAGTTACAATAATTCACAGATAAGGGCATGCATAAAAACACGGCAAATAAAGAAAAAGAAAAAACATTGCCTTTTAAAGTTACTATACAATATAGCTCTAAACTAATATCGTGGACAGATGCACTTTAAATTTTGCGTGTTCTACCATGCATCCTTGTCCTATGCAAGGTGCCTATTGATCGATTTGTGATTAACTGTTCATTTAACCAAATCAGTTGGCCGTTTCACTGACAGCTAGGTAAGACCAACCCGTCAGGCATGATGTTCGTCATGCCAGACAGGAATTTTTCAAAATTCTTTTTTCCGAACTCTTATTTTTTCCTTTTTTTTCTTCCCTTTAATAATGTTTCGGAATAAAATTCCTCTGTAGGTCCATACATACTCCATACATCACTATAGTTTTACACCTGATTTCTGTCACCGTCTGCATAGTTTCTGTTTCATTGTTTCATCTCGCGCATGGTGCTTCAAAGTCATCTACTTAGTCATCATCACGTATGTAGGAGGATTCGAGGTAGGACCCTATAATTTTTCGGTCAAAGCAATAGTAATTAGTACTTATAATAAAAGCAAAGGGATCAGGAAAGTTGCGCCTACAGAATAAAGCGGCTAGCGGAAAGCTGTTCTAATCCTTAAACACTCAGTTGCTATAGACCTCTTTCGGACTTCCAGTCTTGATCTGCGTTAGAAGAGTTTGTAAGACTGCCCTATTGTCGCCCGCTGGAGAGTCAATAAGAAAAGGTGCTCGGTGTCCATTATGTCTATTCCCTTGATTGTTTTCATACCCTTCTTTCTACGAAGATTGTGGAGAGAACGTTTGTTTATTTTCGTGAGTGTCTGCTCGTAAGCAAAATGTTTCGTATATGAGATCATTCTAGAGGCTAGGAAAGTGGAAAGCTCCTTATAGTCTCCACTTTCCTTTCATCTACCATTACCTAGGTCGCCACCGCACCCCCACAATCCAGTTGGGGTCTCACGAGTTATGAGGATGAATGGGAACAGGACTATTCATGGTAGCGTCACATAATTCTAATGTACACTGCTTTTAAGCTTTGATCTGATTTATTTTCAGTGATAAAATGTTTTCAAATAGCTAAGTCCTGATACAGTTACGTCGGTTCCCCTACTCAAGGGAAGGGTAGAAAAATGAGAGCAGAACCAGCGTTATTTTGTAGTTATTGACAACCTACTGAGCAATTTTCTATCATATGTTATTTGATTTCTTAGTCTTTAGACGGAAGTTGTACAACTGGCTAAATTGATAAATTGACAAGGGATTCACAGAGGGGCATGTTGGAGTATATGAGACTTGCATTGCAGAAAGTTATACAAGGAACCTGATGAAGTTGCTGAAGCCTTGGTGCATGATTTTAGTTCATAAGCATATATAGAAACATTGCTGCCATGTCGTAGCGAAAACTGGGGTTGTGTATAGTACCTCACTATATAACAATCTACAGAGATCGTTTCATTTAAACTTATAACGAATAATTTTTCTTGATTCTTGTATGATTTGATGTTAAATAAGGCGGCCACGGTTATGTGCGGTTTCAATCTGGGTAATTTGTTGGATTTTTTGGCAAATGCATTTCTTCTTTTCCTGAGTATAAACTGACATATATTTAACAGTTCCTGTTGTTTATATAAATGCTTTTTTCCATATTCACGGTGCTAAGTGTTATCCTTCATTTTGGATCTTTACCAGCTGCAGTCTACTAAATATGATAACTATAAGCCTGTCTCTACACTACATATTGGTGTAATATGGTGTAAGATAGTGTTGTCTGCATAACCATACTAGTTCCATAACAGATGAAAAAATTGACAAAAATACTTGGATATTTTTAGGGATCCCTAGTATGATATCAAATCGATTTTGATTTTTAAACGCCACAAAACTGTACATTTAAAGGTGTGAAGCACTGTAGCCTGTCCATCATTGGTGGACCCTTGGGTATTGACAATTACAACAAAGCTACTCTTTGATCCAGATACCTTACA
This sequence comes from Carybdea cf. marsupialis auct. non (Linnaeus, 1758), assembly GCA_010016065.2. Lineage (NCBI taxonomy): Eukaryota > Metazoa > Cnidaria > Cubozoa > Carybdeida > Carybdeidae > Carybdea > Carybdea cf. marsupialis auct. non (Linnaeus, 1758). Next base: position 17,576 of record JAAAKL020006252.1, read on the forward strand.
CTGGATTTCTTTTATTGATAGTGTCTGGTAGACTCGATGACCCCTACTTACGTAAAGATACAGGTTCAACTTATCATGACATAAATTGAACAAGAAATAAGTAAATATATTTATACCTAGTTTTCACATTGAGGAGTAGTGCGATACCAACAAAGTATATCATGTTTGTAGTAAGTTTATGCAAACTATTTTCGTAGGCCCGAAATTAAACTGGGAAACTAAAAATTTGAGTTTGTCTGAAAAAGAAAAATTAGTATTTCTTAATATACTCTTACACCACCATAACTTCTTCCTCGGTGCCTTTATTATTTGACAAACTACTACAACAAGGAGTGGGTTCTTACCCCGTAATGACGCTGCCTTTTAGCAGCTAGTGCAATTGATGTGGCAGTGCTTACTTTTGTGTAATGTTTTTGCGTAATAGTACCTTCGACACAGGAAGCCTGTCCTAGTACTTTTAATGCCATAATGAAAATCATTCGATACAACATTTGAAGCTTATTCTTCCTTTCTGCCTAACTAGGTGCTACTTTACACGTAGTACAATCCTTTGAATAATGTGGTGTTTGACCTCAGCTCCCCGTGTCTTACCATATTTGGTTATACTAGTGCCCAGATCCCGAAAGAGAAAAAGCACGCTGCTTACCTCGTGGTCGGTAGTTGTTGC
>JAAAKL020006253.1:0-18240 GCA_010016065.2 Carybdea cf. marsupialis auct. non (Linnaeus, 1758)
TCCTGGCTTTTAGTTCAAGAGGGTCATGGTCCAAATCCCAGAGGGACCACTGGTGATGTCAGGAATGGCATCTGGTCTTAAAGTGCTCTATGCTCCAGTAACAAGACCCATGTATATGGGTACCACCCCAGCCCCTGCAAAGGAGAGTGCATGGTATTAAAACCACATCATCATCATCAGAAAGGCCTTTGGGAAAAGAAAAACACCTTTAGGAACCAGATATAAAACTCTGAAGCAAAAGAACCCTGCTGCATCAGAGACAGAAGTGGTAAAAACTTATAGAATCCTCCAACCACACAACATTCAACGTATGATACCTTATATCTTACAAATGCAAGGTCCTGTCCGACCCGCAGAAACCAATAATATTGTATACTGTACCATGATGTTACAGCAACTTATACAAGAAAATCATAATGTTCTTTAGGCGAGACAGGAAAATAATACAAGAAAGGCATTGTAAAAGGTCAAACACTGAGTCATACAATTGTGAAATAATGTGGTAAGGCAGGACACTGTGACTCAGGTTGTAGTATAATCATACACAAAGACATCCATGTAACCATATAAGAAAAACCAAAGCACTACCACCGCAATGTGTTATACCACATCCCACCCACCCCCCTGACATAGAAACACTATGAAAGGAGGAGCCCAACAGACTGGCAAGTAACGACAGAACCATGTTAAAATAGCTATGTGGAATGAAGCCAGAACAGGAGATCAACATTTCATCCACTTAAAAGCATCTCAACATACCACATCAACTCAACTCTCAGGTACAACAGACTTAGATTGGTAGGTCATCACCAGAGAAGCTAGACTTGGACTGGCAGATAGCAGAAAATTCAGGTTGAGGGAAGAAGGAGAAGAGGCAGAATAAAGAAGGGCATGGAAAGATGTGATAAAAGAGAAGCTTTGCATATATAACCTACCTTTGCCAATCAATGTCAAGTACCATTCCTTTATCAGGGAAAGAGACTACCAAAAAGTATGATAATAATGATGGTGATGACAACCAAGATAAAATATTTCTCTGTGCAAAACTATTTGTTTCATTCTATTGACCTTCACATTCTCTTTAAGATGTTCAGTTTTGTGAAAGTCTTCATTCAAATGTCACTTAAGTAACAGTTATATAACTTTCACAGACAGTCCATTTGTAGTTCAGTTGTATAATGCAAAGCTACTGGTCTCCAAAATTGCATCCATACACTGACCTCCACCAACAAAGTTTAAGTGCCAATTTGACAAGTAGAGAGTGTAAGGTACAACATCATTGGGGTCATTGCCACTCAGTGTTTTGAGTTCGATGTCCAAATCCTGACCTGACCTTTTCTTTTCAAACTTTACAGCCATATAAACATCCTCCTGGTTGTAAAAATTGATACTACTGATTTTGTTTTATGTTTTATACAAATGTCAAAATTATGCAACTTCATGAATGAGTTATATATACATAATATTTATGGGATTTTGAGAATGTTGGGTTTTTTTGACAATACACAGCTTTATAATCAAACATGGCTCTTATGTCTAATAACAACCAGGAATCTATGATAGAGGAAATGGAACTAAAACTGAATGTGCTGATTCCTTGAGCATACATCATCACATCTACATCAATCTATATTTGTTCTCTTCACATTAAAATATATGGAAATATTATTTCAATATTAGTATTACCAGTCACATAAAAATTTACAATTTTTACACCTTACAATGCACTGCACAATAAAAGATCATCATATGTACAAGAGAATCACTACCTTTAATCAAAATCATAACTAGTGCAGATTAACTCCCCTGGTGATTCATCTTAATATCAAAATAAAGATGTCTACACATGATGCCAGTTTCTAAAGCAGAAAATTAAGTTTGGAAAGATCGCAATCTATTCTCCTTAGCAGTATGTGTGCAATAATAAAATTTAAAAACCAGGCTGGACTTAGTTTCAATATTCACAGCTGTATGGAATTATACCTGTAGAAACCTGGTCTTTCATTAATAACTAGCTTGTATGAAACGGTACATTTCAAGATGAAAACAGCCCTTTTGATCTGGCATTGGGTATAACATGTTGGATAGTGTATATACAGTTGGCTATGGTTTTACACAATTCTGCATAGCTAACAATTAGCAATCTACATCTATTTTATGTATATAACTCAAGAAACGTGAATGCTAGATGATGCTAATAGCAAAACAAAGAGAGATTAGGTCACCATTGGTAGTGAGAATCTGGGATCAACCTTCCACATTGTCAACTTAACTATTGTACTGTGTAGGGCAGGGGTTAAGTGAATATTTTCACTGGAAGAGATCCTGGATTTGATCCCCATCAATACTGTATGATGATGAAGTTTTAATGCTATACAATCCCCTCTACAGGGGCTAGGGTGGTGCCCATGTACATGAGTCTCGTTACTGGAGCATAGAGCACTTCAAGACCAGATGCCCATCCTGACATCACAAATTGCCCTTCTGGGATTTGAACCATGACCCTCCTGCACTAAAAGCCAGGAACCAAGGCAACTAATGCATGTATATATTCATGTTTATTGAGCTACAGGCTATGTATTCCATGACTGTTGATGTGTTTGCCTTATATATGAAAATGGCACTGATAGAGCTAATACTGAAACAGACATAAATATTATATTCCTGCTGGTGGTGAAAATTTGGGATTGACTTCCCAGATTGTTGATTAACTATTGCACTATTTAGCAGAGCATTTAAGTCAGCACTGTATGCATTCATGTTTATCGAGTTCTATACTATGTATCCCATGATTGCTGGTGCGCCTGCCTAATTACTTATACACAAACATGGCAATGATAAATGGCAATGATGTGCCATTATGTATACATAAATCTACATGTATATATATACATAACATACTAAATAAAAATCAATATATCTAAATGACTCAAAAACATCATAACATACAACCCTGGCTGAAATAGAATCCAGGATCTATGTAGATAGATATCTGTGTTTATCTCGTGATCTTGAATTGTTTCGTTGAGCACTCTGTGATTAATACTCTTAAACATCACAGCTCATTCAGCTTATCATGCTGTGCCAATGTGCAATTAGACCACGTTAACATGGTGCCACACAAGCAATTTTCCTGTTGCAAGATTTCTTCTTTTACAGTTAAGATTCAGCACTCTGTTATGCACTGGTGAACTTCCTAGGGGTGAAGCATCTCTATTGGCTGATTAAGTATATTCATGGGTCACCAGCCTGGAGGCATGAAAATTGAAGGACCTGATTGTCTTAACAAGCCCCATAGTTTTGGTAAACAGCTAGAACTCCATAGCAATACAATTTTTCATTGATCATACTGTAACAGGGACATGCTAAATCTTGCACTGTGAACCTCTTGAAATATAGATTTGGAAATCCTTATCAATATCACCAAAACAATCATCTGGATGTTAGTAGCCAAAATTATCGGAATATATAACATATGTGCATTGTATATATTCTATTTCCTTCCAATTGCACTCTTAGGGCCAGCCTTATACCTACACTATGTAATACTCACGGTAAGGAGTTTAAAATTCTCCAAATATTTGATCTACATACATGTCAAATAGTCACACAATGTCACTCAAAAATTCCATTAATATAATTTGCTTTCTATTGAATATGCTCCTTAGGATGCTGCATCAAGTTACTATACAGTGTAAGTGGTGTTGCTAGAAGAATACTGAAACAGTAAGTGCCAACTGATACGTAAAAGGATAATATCAAGAACTCTCTGGATACTTGGATTGTGAATTTCTGGTTGGGAAATAAATCTATGAGAGTAGACCTTTTATTTCTTACACCGTGAATCCCTTTTTGGTTTTATTTAAATTCCATTAAGACGCGACCAGTTAAAATTAATCTCTATGCACTGTATTATTCAAATCTACAGGAGATGTAATAAATGGCTAACAGCATTCACTGTCTATAACATTGTGCTAATGGGATTCTTTCGCTACTATAACGTAAGTGCAAAAATTGCCATGGAGATACCCTCCAAAAATATTTTAATCTATGCTAAAGGTCATCTTTCATCTAAAAGCTAACAAGTAGTGACACCACAGCCCACGACTCCAATGAAGCAGCAAGACAATAATTCGCTTTACACAACAGGACCACTTGCCTCCAGTGAGGTAAACAATGAAGGTAGATCTTAGAGGAGTTCATGAAATAGAAAGACCCTTCTGTCGATAATATCGGTGACTGATTCATATCATACAGCCGCAAACTTTGGAAGGAATCGGTTGTCAGGTGACACCGAGAGTAGGAGAGAAAAGCGCTGCGGAAACACTGCAACCAAGAGATGATCTCGATTACAGAAGAGGAACATCAAACCTAACTTTCTCTTTTAAAAGTTCTAGTACAGATAAATAATAAACAATAATGTGTACTCCATGTAATAGGATGATTTTTGATCAGTGAAAACTTTTCTTACTATTTAAAGAATGTATGAAATGTCAATGAATCAATCTGGTTCTATCGACTACAAGGATTGCGTTTCAAGAGAAGGAAATCATAGGCAACTCAAACTTACTTCCTTTTGGTCCGAGAAACTTTACAACAAATTCATTCAAGCCACCAAGTATGGTGACTTCATGGTTGCTTTCGATTCTGCGAAAAAACAATCAGAAATACGAATAGCTCCATGATAACACGAAAATATTCAAGAGCGTTGATGTGAATACAAAAGTTGCAAACATCATAACAAAGAAAACCGTTCAACAATTACCACCGCAGATACTTAAATCCACACGAGAACTGCCTCCTTGCTAGAAAACGTACCTTAACTAAAAGAAATAGCCTATCTGGTGTATCCTTTCATTCGCTAAGCAATCTATATCTTAACAAAAAAACTTTGTTACCAGTATCAGAGGTCACTAAATTTTCAATAACAATCAATGAGTTTGAATCAGTCGATTTAACCTGGGAATCGAGTTCGGGCGAATACTTACAATTTAACAACATCTGTATCCATACGCCTCTTCCCAGGCGACGGAGAGGACATAGCGAGTAGCAGTTTCCAATCACAAGCGGCCGTGAAACAAACCAGACCTGAGTAAATGGGTTAAGATAATTTCTGGTTGTCAAAGAATCGACTCGATGAAACCTCTTCCAAACTTCAGCAGTCATCAACTGATCAAAACAAAGATGGCAGGGCGAGGCTGACTTAGACTCACTTTCAATACGCGAACTTGATTGGTTCATTGAAGAAGATCGCTTGCGACTTCCGCAAAATCGAAGGCTAGCGCATTAATTAATGTCCGCCTTGATGTCAACATTGTGTTTACTTTGCTGACTCAGCTGAAAGAGGTGAAGGCTGGTCTCAGAGGGACAAGTGAGGGATTATGGAAGTAGGTAGAGAAGCAACACGAAGGCCCTGCTGTAATCTGAATGCTTAAAGAAATCAAGGAAATAATACATAAAGAGAAAATAAACAGTAAATCTGTTAAGAAAATAACGTCACTTCGACCACTAATTTATCAACCTTAGAATTTCTAGTATCACGTACGCTGATAAGTTAGTTCCGGATTCAAAAAAGTAAGGCAGAAGTTTCAACAGTTCAGCCTCATACCCACTCATGGACTTGAGTTGTGCAGGGCTGTAAACACATTAGTCATATACAAATCAATAAAGAGAATCGCTTGTAGGTCTTCGTTGTCTTATACCGTATGCTGGGATTTTCTGGAGAACAGTGGCGTATATGTCACCTTCTGACTTGTCCCTCGCTTCCCCTGCATTCCCTTTACCCATCCAGCCCGCCCCACTAACTCTTGCCCATGAAAACGAAGTAAATCAAACAAACAAACCGATTTCCTCATAAAGCCTAGTTTACACTTTCCACATTGCCTTCGATTCTGCTTTCAAAGTTGACTCGAAAATAGTTGAAGCCAATTTTGAAAGTGAAAAAGAAGTTTGTTGACAGTTTAACAGTTTAGTTGCTCGTTGACGTCAGCAGTGAAAGAAATTTCTACAGTGCCGATTTTTTTTACCTTTGCTTTAAACGTTAACAGAAGGATCAAAGAGATTTCGCTTCACCGTTGAATTCTTCAAGTAAAGAATGTTGAAATCTATGAAAATGATCTGATTGCCTGTTATGGTTGCAGAGCGAGAAACTTTGGTAAGACGAGTTTGTAACTCGAAGTTGATTGAAATATCCAAATATGGTTAAAGAATCAAACTAGAAGATTTAATTGTCGGACAAAGAGAGAGAAGCACTGATACGGTTTGGGGAAGGCAAGAATGTGCTGTATGACGTTGACTATGATGACTGCGGAAAAATAATAAGTGGGAAAAAATGTCTGACGAAAAAGAAATCATAGGCAAAGTAAACCCGCACTTTAATTGTTGCAAATACAAATGCATCTATCAAGGACAGGCACAAGGAAGAAAAAACGAAGGGATCCTTAAGTGGTATGAATGGGATTTGCAAATCAAATGGGAAACTTTATGAAAAAGTTAAGTTTTTGTTGCCTTATACAAAACCGATTGCCACAAAAATCTACTGATGTCCCGAGAATCGTTCAAAGTGCATCTTTCAGAAACTGAGGAGATATCCATAATGAAGACATTGTATCCGAGAATCAAGTTCCTTATACTCTCCTCAGTCATGTGATTGATTATAAACCCTACTCAAAGCAGACATTCAGAAGCGAAAAATGCAGGAAGCTCATGATGGCTAAGAGAAAAGAAAGACAATCCAACAGGTATGGTATGTTAATGAAAATATCGATACCCCTAGGTGTCGTTACAAAGCAGCAGCCGACTGTACTTCATGGTGCCCCATCTCCCCATCACCCCACACCGTCAGGGTCTCTCTCACTCGTCATAAAGACGACCTAGAAGACGCATTCGGAAAAATGATGGCTCTTTGGCAAAGCAAATGCAAGATGACAGTGTTGCAACTACAAAGACCGTGGGTTCAACTTCCCGCTGTCCTGAAACTCTTCAGCATTGTATTTTATAGCAGGGAGGTCTGCTTTCAGTTCCTACAGACCAAAGTACGAAATGAGAGCCACGGCAACATACAGCCGCCGCTGTAGCTCACTACTATAAATGCTTTGTTTCGTTGATTTAAAGAGATTCGGCTGCTTTATGATAAAGACTTGTACACAGCAACCAGCATTTCTAGGTAAGTTTGCCAAGACGTGGCAAGTTTAGAGCTAACTTAAATAGTATCGGAATTTTTAGTCATTAATCATCTTAGTCTTTATGTATCCACTGCCACGCTGTAATGCCACCGCTTTTATTTTACTCCTGCGTATCGAAACATATTTTATTTCTTAAAGGTTTACAGAAACGGAAAGCGGTAGTTGAGTAACGGCACAGTATACAGATGGTTTAGCGTGGTTTATGAAGATATCTCTAAAATACATATATTATTTACAATTAAAAACCATTTATTGTTTTAAAAGTGCATAAAGTCAGCAATTGTTTGTCATCTAAGTTGTTATGATTATCAAAAGAGATACGAGGGAAGGAGCTGTTGCTACCTTTTAAGTCGGGGTTTAGCGTTTTTCACGAGGAGCGATTCTTTCAGAAATACTTAAAAGTTGGAAGAAGTGGTGGTAGTAGTAGCAAAGTGGCAAAGTCGTCTGCAGAGATAGAGTGGATTATCAATTTATTACGGTGTCATGAAAAAGGATCGAAATGCATAGATGTTCTCAGATTCTAGTTTGAATGTGACAAGCCGTTTTACTCAAATAGGGTTTATAATGCGGGGCAACATTGACACTTGTATTGATATATAACACTAAAACCAAGACGTCTGAGCACCCCCAAAAAGCACAGAGAAAAGTGTATCATCGGAAGAAATATGAAGCGTATGTGGATTTGGGGTAACTATGTTGCTTTACATATTTCGATTTGCGTCAGTATTTGGAGAAAATGAGCTCCCTCGAATGGTTGACATAATCTTTTGGAGGTACTGTGTACATTACAGTATGATGACAAATGACGATAGACCAATTAAGAATTCCATTGGTGCATGAGTCATGGCAAACTCACTTGGTAGAAAAGATTGATGTAAGTTCTATATTTTATGTATGGAAGTTTTCGTATGTTACACAGCCAATGAAGTAGCAAAAGACAAATGTATTGAGGGTTCTTGTATCATTTGTGATATGAATAAAACTATAAGATTTTGTCAAGAATCCAGTAAAGGAAAATTCATATAGTGACCCGCCCTTAGCACTTGAAAGTGGCGTCTAGAACGGGAATTTCTCTTCTTCCATTTCAGAGGTAAACTGAATGTTAGGGTACTGAAAACGGAGGTATGACTGGAAGAGAGACGCGTCTGGTGAGGATCGGAAAAAGAGAGACTTATTATCGACGTCTTGTTTGTTAGGAAGGAGCTTAAAAGGGGGAGGGCAGTTTGTTTTATGGTGGGAGAGGCATAAATGGGCAAACAGAGGTACAAGAGGTGCTCCCGTTGCTACCCCTTCTTTTTCTGCAAACGTTTAAAAGTGTAGAAAAAAGGTTCGTAGAGAAAGATTAAAGGTTCCTAAGCTTATGGCGTGTGACTCCTTCCAAATGGCAACTGTGAGTAAAGTCATTATCCAGAACAATGCTTCTTAACCTGTTGTGCGTTTACCCCATGAGGTATGCTACAAGGTTTCTAAGGAGGTACATAAAGAAAAATATATGTTTGCAGGGAAAAAAATCACTATCTATTCTTCTCACAAGGGTGGCTTATATTGCAGTTGATTTAAGTGAGAGAGAAAGAAGTGATGTGTAAGGGCTGGCGGCAGGGGTACTCGCACATGTAGGAAAATGAAAATTGTTTGCGAATTCAGTCATTTACTTATTTCGAGAGACGATAAAAAGTGTTGAATTGTACGCGATAAGATAAGATCGACGCACTGTTTTGAAGCGAGAGAAGACGAGGTTCTGCAAAGGTCGGCAAAATCTTATGACGGAAGTGGAAACTTGGAAATTCCGCTCACTTCGGTACACCCAAATCGACACGATATGTAAAGCAGGGTTACATACGCACAAAACTACAATAAGATGCGAAAATTAAGTGTTTTAGGCGAGCCATATATTCGGGAATATCAATACATAGAAAGTCAATAGCCCTATTTTGCATGTATGTTTACTTTTAAGAATCAGATATTTTTATAATAAAGTAATGAAAAAGGTGCAACAAATTATAACCGGAGTTTTATAATAATTTCTCAATCAAATGGAGATTAAATGATCTCTGTTGATTATCAACACTCAAGATATCTGCATGGTATTTTTGAAACAGCACGTCCAGTTGGCCTCTTGAAATCTTTATCTCTCCGAAGCACTTTTTATACCAAACATGACCTTGACACTTCTATCGCCGGTTTATCGGAAGCAAAAGAACCAACCGATTATACATACAAAGGATCCATTAGCCTTTGCTTCCACGCGACCCTTCATCCTTTGTTTTCATTATTGTCACACTACCGAATCTCTCTTTCTTTGTAAGCGTTCTTTAAACAGCTGTTGTCAAACGCTTTGCTCAACGTTTACTGTGTCTTGTTTACAATATCTACTAGCACGTGGTAGAATCATGATGTTTACGAATTGCTTCTGGCGAGACTGCCTAAAGGTTTCAAAAGACTATTAAGTCAAGCTGTTTAAGTACTTGCTGTATTGTATTTACTTTTCTCGTTTCTTCTACGCCTGATTTTTACATTGTTTAGTATAACGTAACCCCTGGCTATCCCTTATCCAGTATAATGGAGAAAGATCGGCCATGGTTTAGCAACCAGTCCCTGTAAGATAGGATTGCTTCAGAAACGGCCGAATAGATGTTAGTTACGGCTAGTGACACGTAAAATATAAATCTTGGGTTATAATCGATCAACGACAACAGATGGTTGAGGCTGTCTCGCTAAAGCTAACATTTTGATATTGAGATTTGATGATAATCGCCCAGCGGTAACCACAAATCAAACAAAAACGAGGAAATTCGGATTCCAAAAGAATACCACAAAACATAGCTAATGGATGCGCGAACTGCACTGGAAGAAATTCTTTAAGATATCACTGGACTAGGCATTCTATGTCACTGAGAAGAGGTAAGGGACGTAGGAAGCATCTCAAACTTGGGGGGACAACAGCCAAAGGGCACTTTTTCAATAACAGAAGTCTTTACTACGTGTTGGATTTAAGAGTGGATGAAAAGGCACTTTCTGCTTATTACCAAATCTTGAGGGGGCACGTGCCCCCAATGCCCCCGGTTCCTAAGTCTCTGGAAGAGGTGGATGTAGCGAAGTAAGACGTTGCATATCAACTCAATCAAGTTTTAATACTGGGGTTTGAATCCACTAGTTATCTCGAGCAGGCTTTGCTACGCAGCCTCATTCTGTTCATAAACTATGAAGTGGTTCCCTATATTCCTTTGTCACTGCACTGATCTCTTAAAAACACTGGGTCGAGCATCTTCCGTCTCAAAGTGAGGTCAGTCGTCTGACTCCATTTCAGTCCCCATCGAACAAAGCTTATAATCAATGTTTCGAAACATGGCGTACATCACTGCGCTATTTGAACTAATGGGGGCCAGTGCTCGTGAATATACTCGTGAATATGTGGAAACAATGGGAAGCTCGATCCAGTCTTTTTTAGAAATCAGTGGGTCGGTGGTGTCCAGAATTATAGAGGACACTAACCCTTATCCTGGGTATGCTTTGAGCCTTGATATGTGGTGATACATTGCTATAAAATAAATCATAAAAGACCCTAGAGAATATGCAAAGCTGACAATGCAGGGAGGGACTGCATTGCAGCGAGGGACCAAGGTATGATTGACACCTGGTATGTCATTGTGTGAAAGGGGGAGACATAAGTGTCTGACCTGTCAAGATAAGTGGTCACTGTCTCATACACTTGAGAATGGATTCTGAAGCAGCTGTGGGTGTCAAATTAGCAACTGGACACTCTTACGGGCATTGGCTTGTCTTTACTAGCGATGTCTGGCAAATATTTACAGATTGCAAACTACTGACGAAAACTATATTGGGCGACCCCTCGCTCATTCCTAAATGTGTAATACTACCACAAAGCTACACGTCTCACTAGATAGTATTAGAACGTTTACAAAAAACAAGCATGGTAGTTAACAACAGCAGCAGATGTACATCCATGTTGATCGAATGATAATTATCAGACTGAAATTTTCAAAGATTTTCCTAGTGATGCAAATTATCTCCACACTTTTCCGCGAGTTATAAAACAGTTTTCACTTACTATTGCACTGTAACGTGGTGATGAAGCAAACAGTAAGGGAGACTATTTACAAATGTGGTTATATTTCAAATTCACATCAATAGATGTCAAAATAGTTTCTGAAGTGGTATCAGCAACACTTAAGGAAAGACTTGGGAAACATGGGTGATTCTTTGACCATTTTAAATGATTTTGGACATTTTATTATAACAGTGGGATTCGTTATTGCAGATGTCTATAAAATCTACACTACCCTTCATCAAATTATGCAATAATGAATCCATCATAGAACATCCCAAAGAAAATGCAATAATAAAATCATTCTTTGTCAAATTAAAAAAATACTTCATCACCTATCATGATGAAATAATTTCTTTACTATTATAAATCTGTAACAAAAAGAAATGTTATTTCCACCGTTTCGTCATTTCTCTGTTGCCTGCATATATTTGATGATTGTCAGAAAAAATTTGTTTTACCAAACTTTGGGAGGCTGCAGTTGCAAAGTAAAATGACAAAATCTAGCATCAGAACTCCAAAGTGAGTACATCCTTACGATGTGTTTTAACTTTAAAACGAGGCCAAAATAAAACATCTTTCAGCGGTAGCGTTATCCGTCCTTTCTCTCACAGCATGGACCTGAACAGTGATTGTCGAGAATGTAGCGCTGAGAATGTAGACTACGTCCAAACTTAAACATTAGCTTTAGAGAGCATGTAACAAAAACCGATATACTACTTCCTAGTCTGCATGATAAAATTACCATCCAAGGCCAGACAGCAGTTTTACTGGCTTCATCCTCTTAGAATTTTTCCCACTAAGTCTGTAAAGTCCATTGATTTCGTCGAGGCATTTGCCCGAATCATACGTCTCGTGGCGCAGAAAATTATGGGGCAACCGCGGGAAACAATGACAAACCGTATTATAGCCATAACAACAGTCAAAGACATTACATGCCACAGGAAACTGGGGCAACGTGACATCACTAAACCCCTAGAGGTATAGAATAAGCGAATCCTGTAGGACGGTCCAGTACAACCGAAGTCAAGCAACGCGACGCTTTGGAGCATGTGTTAACAATTGAGAAATGCTAATGAAGATGGTTTGGACATAGGCTACCACAACCAGCAGAAGTCATTGATGAAAACTCGCCTCAGGCCCATAAAGGAAGAGGAAACGTAGCCATAGCTCTCTTACAGAGTGTGAATTTGGAAAAACCATTACTGACTACACGACCAAAAATGAACAAATTTGAAGAGCTGGAGATGCGCAAGTATATGAATGCCGAGCATGGCGAGTTATTGTTTTTTAAAATTATACCTTGTAAAGTGAGAACTGAGTATTTCCTGCTATAGAAATAAAGCGACTGTCCCAAATCAGGGAATCTTCTTCACTCGGTAAAAGAGAATTGTATATCGTAAAACATAATCTACTAATGTTGTAAGTAGATTGATTCTAAGAGAGAGATAAAATTCTGGTAAGTACGGTAGCTCACAATCGTAAGAGAATGACAGTATAAACCCAAAAACTACTTCTCCATTTTCTAGTCCTCTGATACTTCAGCTAGCTCCTTTCCTTTCCTTTCCTTTTGCTCTTTCCCAAATGTCACTCAGGATTTTCTATCACTGTCTTTCTCTGCTTTATCTGCTTCCAGATGGTGATGTGCATTTCCAGTCCTAGCCTCGACACATTGATCGTCATACTTACAAATTGTGATCATCAAAGACAACATCGACCTCTTTAATGTTAGGTGTAAAGGCTATGTCATATGATAAAATACAGGAGAGCCAAATTAGTTGAATGGTTTAGGTCTCCGTGAGCCAATTTCACCTATAATCCGAATTTGTAGCGAAAAAGCACTGTCGAAGGCTATTATAGAAGTTTTTTCACAAACAATATCGGTTTTTAACTCACCCTACCCCCACCTCACGCAAACGCTTGCGGGCAGAATTTCCCTACCTCTAAACCATTTAAACGCACATGATACTTGGGCCTTGTTAGCTCGTGTACGTGTTGATTGATTCCATACAATGAAGAATTTACTCTGCACCAGCTTTTAAATATAGTTCTGTTGATATGCCTGACCTTGAAACATGTTACCTTAAATTGCTCTCTTGATAAGAGTGAGGGCATTTAGGAGCCCAGAGAACCCACGCACCCGCGCAGAAACAGCACCAGTCCCACTCAGAAATCCCTTCGTATAAGAGTCATTTACCCAAGAAAGGTATCTCAAATTGCTAACATAGCGATGAGGTCTATACTATATATAGAATTCAAACGTTACATTTGACCCAATAGTAAATCTTATGCTACAGTCAATGGTCAATCTGAATGTATTTCAACGGACGTCAAAGAACTGACCTCACTACATATCACTCGTCGATTGATTGACCTGTTCAACACTATGCTCATTCCATAGAAAGAAAAAGTGAGGTGTGTCAAGTTTAGATCGTCTCGTTGTAATTGAGCGTGTTCTGAACAAGCCTTGTTCCGACCAAGAAACAATGTGGCTCATATGAAAGTCTCTGACCTTACGAATCCAAGTCTGGTCACATAGAACATGCCACCTTGGTGCAGTTGCCACAGTCGATTGATTCTACGATCACCTGCTAAACTACGTCAATGTGTTGCTTTGATTGATTTCCGACTGACAGAAATGGATACAATAAAGTTTGGATTAGATGTACCGTTTTGCCGGTTCGGCAAACAAACAAAGCAACAAACTAGAGTATCACCGTGTTAGATTGTCCAGTTTAGCATACCATACTACGTTTCCTTGAATTCCGTCCTATTTTTAGTGCCATGGAAAATGTTACATGATGACAAGAGATCTGAGGAGGCATGTAAAGTTGGTACTTAAGCAACGTCAAGGATATGGTTACTGTTTTGGAATCTCTCTCCAGTAAAGCCCTAAAAGGTAGAATTTCAAAACAGGCTTAGCGACATTTAATACTGACATCTCTCCCCTTACATGATAGGCAATGACTTTTATCATATTTCGGGAATGAAACTAAGGAAAGAATGTTATTGCCGTTTTGATAATTAAAAAAATATAAAGATTAGTGAAAACATTAGTTCGTTTTCTACTTAAAGTGCATTTTTCGTCTGCTAGATCCTAAGTCACTAATTGTCAGAATGAAGTACAAAAAGGAAAGAACGAAACTTATACCCAGTTTGTGTAAGTGTCAATCAAATGTGGGTGGTCTCTGATTGGTTTGTGTGTTTGAACAATCGGTTTCTTCCGTAATTGTGTGATTGAGGGAAAGGCCCTAACGAGAAAAAACCCAAACAATTTCTGTCAGCAAAGCAAACGTGTTCTCTCTTGTACGTGGACTGATTCCCGATCAGCCAAATGGAAAATCGACCTGACCTTCTCCATGGTACGGAATTGATAACCCACGCAGTCTGGGTTTCGGAGTAATTGCTGCCCTATGGCAGAGCCAAATTGCTTAGCAGTGCTTTTAATTTTGTACCCCAAGGTGGCTGTTTCTTCTTAGCAGCTGATGCTTGGCGAATAAAAAAGGAATATGCCATTGAACTCTGTGAGCTAACCTCTAAGTCGTGCGGCCAACATAGCCAGCCTCGCACTAGCAAGAAAATGAGTAAACAAACAACAGCTGCATACAACATACAGCATACAGCATACATACAGCATACAGCATACAGCATACAACTGCAGTTAGTAGTAGGAACTCGACCTTGGTAGAGAATGCTCTCTTACACTACATGCGGTGTCACAATACGAAAACACTTTTTTATGCCCATTTAAGTGTAGCTTGAAATCAAAGTGAGACATTTTGAAGCCATGTTAGATTTAAAGGATACGGGTTCTTTTAAAACACTAATAGGCATCAGATTCATTCTTTCCTATCCGTGTTACATTCTGACGATTTGACTCCACAGGGGTTCTACGCAAAAATAGCTTTTAAGTACATAAGGGGCTTCCCTAATTCGTGCTACCTAGATGTAAGTAACAGCAATATTTGATATGACTTAAAAATCAGTATCAATTTGTGTAAATATAAACAAATATAGATTATGTGAGTATTAACCCCCCGGGAAAACATGAGACTTTGCTGGAGAACTAATGTGGCATTGTGCAACACCGGGAGTCAAAGCGTTAAGTCGTCCATCGAGATTGCTGCTGTCCAGGAACGTGTTAACTGGCCCTATCCGGGGCAGACGGTTTTTGATATTAACACCCAAACTGCTTTTTCCTTTACTGCGCTATCAGCGTGATTGCGAGTCTGTAGGTGATCTGCAGTCCTTTGGTCAAGGATTGCAATGATGATTACGGTTCGTTGGCAGCTACAAGCTATCATTTCATATCTACAGGAATATCCAGACTGGAACATCCAGACAGAGTGAAATAAAACATGTGAAACCTCTAATATTTTAATCATGATGTAGAGGCGATAATGATGAATTATTTTGTGATCCAAAGTTTCTGTTGTAGAATTAACCAGGGTCAACACAGCACTCGGAAATAGTTATTTCGAGTTGTTAAACACTACCCGATCTTTTATTAAGCAATGTTTTCCAAGAAAATAAATCTTTTTAAAATCCGAAATAGACTGATTTTCCTTCAGATATAATCCTCTATCGTTCAAAGTTAACAGACGCACCAAATCCCTTGCCATAATCCTGTTGGACTTCTTCCTTCATATTTCCACATTTCCGTGGCGTAGATTCTAACTCCTAAACCTCACTCAGACTTGGCCCATTTCTGTCTCTAACGGTCTATCGATAGGGATATCGATACAATAAGCCGATATGAAAATTTGGTGTGTACTCAAGACTGAGTTGTTGCCTTGTCGTGATAATGTCATGCATGACAACAGGTGCCATAAAGCCTGAAATAATCGTCCCTGGAAGGTTCAACTGTGATGGAACCAGGAAGCCAGAAAATGGTTAGCATCCGACCTTTCAATATTGGGGATCTGACGCAGGACCTATAACTCTGACCAGAAACCGCCATGATTGGTACTAATTCATTCAGTACAAACCGAGTTTGCATCCAGATTGCTGGTAGTATGATCGCTTCCGCTGACACACATTACAGATAGGCAGGAATGTGAATCAGTGGCGGCCACTTGGTAGGGTAGTCGCACCTAATAAATTCTATTCTAAAATAGAAAAAACGGTTTGTAACCTATTAAATATAGCCTGAAGTCGCTAGTAGAGGCACAGTAAATGTTCGTACTAGTATTTTATTGCTTTACAGGACATTCACAGCTATTTCAAAACTCACTCTTTAATGGTAGTAAACACTGACCACGCCTTCGTTGATTGGTCAAAGTTTGTCTTCGGCGCCTCCTGTCCACTTTTAAATCCGAGTCATCTTTGACCGTATACTTTGGTGGAACTTGGAATGCTATGGGGATGTTGTAAAAGCGATTTTGTTATGAACATTGTGATTTAACCGTTTTAAACAGTTTTACGTCCCAAATAAAAACAATAAAAACGTGACTGGAATGAACTGCTACAGTGTGCGATGCCAAAAGATTCGCGCCATACCAAGATATACTATACTTATACTATACCTATTGCAAACACTGATTGGGGAAGAAACAGCGGAATACACTGCTGTGGAGTTACAAGCCGCAATAGCCAGTTTAATCGACTTCAGCTTGAGAAACAACTTTAACATCAAGGACCAAGTCCATCCACATTAAGGTACTAACAAGTAAGCATGCAAATCACCATGCAGGCAGACATTAAAACAAAAGTGATCAAAGAATCATAAACAACAGATGGACGTGTTACGAGTGTGTATAATAAACAAATATCCCGCCCCCAGCGTCAGTTTCGATTCGTATAAACATCATGTCAGCATTCGCAATAGTTTCGAAACCTTGCCAGCATGCGGAACATTATTGCGTGGGAAGTCACACGCTGCATGATAGCGTATTCTTTAAAGAAAGTGTTGAGTAACATATAAATATGCTGATCCATGTAATTAGAGTTTAAGTTCTACTTGGATTGTACAGACATGTTGGAGTTGTACGATAAGGTGAACTTCTGATCTTCATGAGTCTTCTTTGAGTTCGAGACTAAGTTGTAGTCTCAGTTCGTGTGTTTGACTAGGTCATCGCAACAGATCAGGGCCCGGTTTCTCGGTTGTCCCTAAGTTCTAGGTGAGCAACTAACTTTAAGTATAGGTGGGAACCTAAAATTAAGTGCGTTTCTCGTTGACTCGTAAAGTTAGGTGCTCGCGTAACTGACTTAAGTGCGAAGCACCTAAATGACTGACTTAGGTTGGCAGATTTAGGTCTAGTCGCGAGGTCACTTAACTGCTCGTTTTGGCCCGTTAATTTCTCAAATACGCTCGAGTCGCTGTCCGTGGTTGTAAATCATGGTCTTCTTAGTGAATCACGAGTTGGTTTAAGGAACGGGTAGACCATTTTTGACTTACGAGACTATTTGGAATTCAAAGTGCGATCTCGTTTCAAGGAGAAAAATTTTACTGTAGGCTTGTCTTGTTTCAAGTCGGACTGCAACAGATCAAATCTTCAGTTGTTGACATTATCAGTTGAACTTCAGCGTCGGAACATTAGTTATTGAGATTCAGCTAGTCATAGTTTTACGGTTTTATATTGTTTTTGGTCTTCATTGAGGACTTGGAGTTTCGTATCATAGACTCAACTATTATAGTCTCCGTGTCAGTGATGAAAACTAAATCGGAGGAGAGCACGAAGGAAGATTATTGACATCAGACGACAATTCGCGTAACTGGCCGTAGAAACTCTTTAAACGTTTTGAATATAAATGCAATGAGAGAACTCACCAACGTTGTCATCCGACACTGACCCGTTAGAAATTGGAAAGAAGTGAATCTGTGAGAGGAATTCGTCCCAAAACAAACACTCCGTCGCTCTACATACCGTACTATTCTTTTTACTACGAGCAGTTAGCTTTATATTCTCCTATCCGATTCCCTGAGATTTCAGTAGTATGTAAACGTTAGGCTCTTCTTATCATAGTATTTATGCGGAGCAGTGCTCATAA
>JAAAKL020006254.1:0-18240 GCA_010016065.2 Carybdea cf. marsupialis auct. non (Linnaeus, 1758)
CTTTACATTACATATTATGCTACATATTTACTCAAAAGAGCAACACATAATTGTTTAGTGCTGGTGTGGATCGAACTAAGCACCTGCTCTAACGAAAGTATGCGTCTATAGTACCCCCAAAAAAGGTACAGTCGTTACGTCGACAATTTTGGGACGGCGGTTTGGCTTACAATATAGGTCTACGGTCTAGGAGGACGATCTCATGACGTGTTCTAAAGAAGTCTTAAAAAGACACAAGATGGAGTGATAATGGAGACAGCAAAGAGGTATGGGCCCGAACACAATCGATTATTCTTTCAGAAGGTACAAGTGTATCCTTATTTACTTTCATATGTCCGAATATAGCAGATACATACATATTGTTACCCAGATCTCTAAGTCAAAGGAAGTGAAATTGAGCTACTTTACAACTGTACATAAGGATTGCCTTTTCTGAATAACCCTATATAAAAAATGTGCATTATGATTATAACTACTATCATTACTTTATTCTTGTTCTTGTAAGATTTTCTTCTTCTTCTTGCTCTTCTTCCTTCGTTCTTGGTTTTTATTGGTTCATTATTTTGTTGTTTTTGCTATAGTTGCTTTTCCTGTTGTATTAGTTGTTTATTGTTGGTTTTTTAAAATAGTTTTTTGTTATTGTTTATTTGATTGATTTGTCATTCTTTAAAGTCCTGATACTCCTTTTTTTTTTGGGGGGGGGGTGTCACTATATTTAGTACTTCTATTCATTGGTTGGGGTTGTGTTTTGGGGGGTCTACTATTGCTGTTGTTTATTTATTTCCGTTACCATATTTTTGCATTTCTCTAGTTTTATTTATCCCAGTTCACTAAAATGTTTGCATCACCTATATAATCTTACTGTCCACACGAAAGACGAAAACAGCAAGACTGTTAGCACGCTTAACGTTGGAGCAAATGTTAAAAATTTACAGTTTCACTATAAAAATTAAAGGGATCCAAGTATAAAAATTACTCTGTAAGGTTGCAATGCAGACAAAACCTGGTCAGAATTAAATCCCCGATTATCCCGATATTGATCATCCGGATATCGCGTTTACACAAATATCATGGTCATCGGCAGTTTCTGGTGCAGATAATTTTTGCAACCCTCTCGATGAACACGACAAAACAGAAGAGACGACGTGGCGAACGAACAAAAAAGACGTTCGTGGACAACTGCCATAACTTGTTTTGACATTTGTCTAACGTTGATAGAGACATAAGACGATGTTGTTTAAACTATTAAACTTATGAAATTTCGTAAGATGATGGAGTTTGTAAAAACAGGCCCTCAAAAACAAACTTCAACCTATTTACGTAAGTACTTAATGTTCAAGTAAATGTTATATGTATTGTGTTATCAACCGTCGTCACAAATGGATTCTGTTTTCTAGCCTCACTAATTATACGTATCCTCGATTATCAATGCTTCCATAATCTGGACACTTCAGCTCATTCCCAACGTTTCCTGATATTTGACGTTTCACTGTATTTACAACGGCTGAAATGTTAAGGAAGAACCTGTCTAGGTCGTATCTTCATTTCGCAATCCCCGTCGACTAGTTGATTACAAATGCTATGAGACTGATAAAATTCTATGAGAGTAGTAAACTTCTATGGAGCCAAACTGGTATCTACATAACCTCTAACACTCTTTTACCTTTTAAAAGCAAAGACCTAATAGTTTGCCTACGGACTTTTAAAGCAATTTTCTATTTTATCATCGTCGAGCCAAAGAAGCGGCCAGGCATTGGAAAATCTGATTTAGTTGTATTCGCTTGAAAGCGATTTTAAGAGCGTACAGACGTATTTGCTCTGGTACTAGATGCCATCAGTCAGATTTCGATTGTAAACTGATGCTTTCGATTAAGCAATTACAATTTGAGAAGGAAAAACAAAATTTCAAGCACATAACATAATATGAAAGGGTGCAGTGACGTACGCCAAGTTCATGAATACAAACCAAAGATTGTAAACAAATATCGAAAACTTCCATACGAACTCAGAATCTAGTCTGACATTTCGCACTTCACAACGACGAAGAATATAAGACATTACGAGTAGACAACCTGAAAACCATTTCTGCCTGACGACGCTTAGATCTTCACCTTCAAACGAAACTAGAATACGAGGAATCCAGCATTTTTTGGGTCCGAATTACAACAACAACTTTCAAAAAGCATCATATGTCTCAGAAAACGAGTCCCTGCATATGTGCTTCCGCAATAATGCCATATAGACACGACACTAGCGTTGTTGGTTTCTCTTCTGGTGAAAACTTAGTTTAATGAAGTCAGAAACAAGCCAAGAGCCGATAACTCTAGTTCTTATATTCTCGTGCAACGAATAGGCCCGTAAAGCGGAAACATTTTACGGCCCGGAGGAATATAATATATTGGGAGCCTACAATAGTCATTGCTATTCTGGTGCATAATGGAAAATACGTGTAGTCACTAGATGATCTAATCTAATCAACACTTTCGACTTCAGATATTATTTGGACGAGCCTTAAAATTATGAGTTTCCGAAATTCGTAGTCGGAACTGCATAATAATTCACTGGATAATTTTATCAACTAATTATGCGACCCCGACTGCATAATAATTACAGATCTGTCGTCTAGGATTCATAATGTTCTCCCACACTTCTGCAGCCACTTTACACCTACACGTTTAAGCCATTTATTATCGTTTCAACATGCGGGTGTCGGACTGTACTGTACCTATCAATCAACTGCATTTTCGCCTTTCCCACGGCTTTAAATGATTGCTTAGTAAGTAATGGAGCAGATATATCTACGATGTTATGATGTGGTCGATGATGTTAACAGCTTACTTTTGGTCTTAGTGCCGATGTGTGCAAAAGTGAAGACGGGGTTCTCGTGTCGGCGTTGCGTATATGTCAACATATATATACCGTGACTAGGTGACCTAGCTAAATCGTGATAACTGTCTAAGTCTGTAGGCTGCCTTTCATGGCAAATGGCGTGACCTCGAAATGAAAGGAGGCATGAGCCACTTTTGCCTTCTAAGCACGAGTTCCATAGGTCGGTAAGTAACGTACCGCAAATCCTGTGAACGCCTTTCACTTCCACAGAGACTTCAAATCATGCCCATTCGAATGCAACATAACTTTCGTGTATGTCATATTCGAAAAGTATGAAAGTAAATTGATTTATGCCAAGTCAACACTACCGCTATGCACGCAAAGCAATAAGCAGGAAATAATGTTCTACTATGGGAAGGTTGTAAGTGAGGTTAAATTATACTTTATGGTTCCCACGATTAAGTAGTTCTTAGTCTGCTTATGTCTCAGGTGTTTGCGAATCATTTCGCCATTTATACTTGAGAAAACGGAATGAATACTTGGTTGGGATTTCCTTATCGCGTAAA
Organism: Carybdea cf. marsupialis auct. non (Linnaeus, 1758); assembly: GCA_010016065.2. Classification (NCBI taxonomy): domain Eukaryota; kingdom Metazoa; phylum Cnidaria; class Cubozoa; order Carybdeida; family Carybdeidae; genus Carybdea; species Carybdea cf. marsupialis auct. non (Linnaeus, 1758). The sequence continues at coordinate 3,396 of JAAAKL020006254.1, forward strand.
ACATTTACTCTACAGTAAAGAGCAACTTGACTTTGACTCGTCCTTGAATCATCAATCGACGTTATTTGAGAAAGAAAATACGTCCATGTATTATTGCCCCATTTACACCAGCGACAACAGGGATGAGCACGGTGTTGGGAACAGCGTCATCGCGTGGGATGTTTAATAAGAGAAACTGGGACTGGCTGGGACTCGTCATTGAATCGACAATCGACGCGAGCTGTATGCGAAGAATTAGTTTCCTTCTTTCTATACGCAATAAGTAATTTAAATGAGAATGGTAAGGGCATCATCGCAGCTGAGTTTATTAAACTACGTTATTTTACGTTTTTTATTTCAAGGCTATAAAAATCTTACGAATTCTTGTTTATATGGGCATGTGATTGTCATGGTTTACTCTTACTTTGAATATTTATATGACAATATCAAAAATTTCATAATCTGACCTGAATTGAGACGAGAATCGGAGGTAATGAACCAATACAGTAGGCCACAATTAATAAACCAATTGGCTGTTCTCGATTCGAAAAAAGAAGCTGGGTTTAATAACAGTGGATTTATTAAGTGACGTCTACAGTAATAGGTGTCCAAAACAATGTTATTTCACATGGAATTAAACGAATAACTAGAAAGATAAAATTAATTTCTGCATGGATTGAAAACCATATCTAACACCTACATGTCAGGTTTTCGAGCACTTTCTACTGAGAGTCCAATTGTAAACTTGTAAACTGTAACCCTTTCGCTCATTTGTACAGTCCTTGTCACACACAAAAGCCACGAAAGCTAAAATAAGCAAGGCAAACCTTATCATACCCTTTCTCCTTTCTGACCTGGCACTCCTGGAAAACCATCCATTCCTCGTTCACCCTAATCAACAGAAATAATGACATATATAACATACTTGCAAATCTTTTCAACGCTCACTAAATTGGAAAGTTGACACTTTCACAGGTGCTATTTTTAACAATACGTTGAAATGCTCTCCTACCGTCGAATTGCTGTGACCAGTGTCTGACCGAAGCGTCCTGAAAAGTGAATCTGTCATTAGATGTAATTCATAAGTTGGAAATTCAAAATTGCGTTAAGTAACGTCACGCCAGACACTGGTCACAGCAATCGTCCGGAAAGACTGTAAATCACTCAACAAAGAAACTACCGGAAATGAGAGGGCTGCAACAAGTTGCTGAACTATACATGTTTAAGTAACAATATTTACGGGCCGTTTACTCCATGAAAATGCAAAATGGAAACAAAGCTGTAAACAGACTCTAATAAATGCTGATTTCTGACCAGCGAGAAGACAGACAACGCGCTTTTTCACTCACTCAAGGAATGCTCATGCTTGGCATGAGATCGACATATTAGAAACGTATTTCATGTGATTGGTACATACATATTGTCTAATCTTAATAATTGCCTTCACATCTCCACTTGTATATTAAAGTCTGAAACCATCCTTATCGCGACAATTTTCTTCTAGCCACCTTTTATCATACGTAATTACATCTGGTTCCAACAGCCTGTTATTGTAAACGATTACATTCTTTTGCAATTTCATTTAATAAAATAACTCACTCAATCCCCCCTTTGTAACAGTTTCGTACTTACATCGTCATATAATACATATTACGTACCGGCTCCCCCTGAGGTCCGGACAATCCTGTCGTACCTGGCTCGCCTCTCCTTCCCTGATGAACGAAAAAAACATCGCTAGCAGTGTCTAATCTTGCTGCAAGCATAAAATACAAAAGAAGTAGTTTATTGTATATGTATCATCGTAATCAATGATAAAAATAATGAGGAAGACAGTGACTATGATGATGATTATAGTGATAAGCAGTCTTTCTACTTTAACCTTGGTACTACTTCGCTTACTTCATAGCAACGCAGTGCGGATATCCGAAATGTGTCGGCGAGGCCAGTGGCCAAAGAGACTTCCAAAGCTGGCTAATTTCAAATTGCTTAGTTTTATCCGTCGGATCGGGAACAACGAAAAATAGGCAGATTCTTGGTCAATACCACATTTTCAGAAAGAGAACACACAACAGCTAATACAAGTTGATTTTGTTTCTTGAGATTTAAGCTTTGCGATGGACTCATTTCAAGGACGGACATTAAAATGTTCCTATAGATTGTTTTAAATACTATAACAATGTATAAACTAATAACTGCACAAAATATTGGCGCTTCAATAAGATAAATTGAAATGATTCACGGTAATAAAAACCTTTATAAATGAAGGTGTTTAAAAAATGCAGTGTAAAATGGAAGAACGACAACTTCTTAACACCGAAAAGGGCATAGTCTATCGTCCAAAAAGCCTATACACCCAAAACTATTAAAATATGATATGATAGTAAAGTACTGTAACTCCGAGAACATGAAAAACGCTCTACTAGCTCTTAAATAAGATAAAACGAGGCTATGATTATCCTGGACTTTCTATCTGACTGGAAAATTAAAAGAACAAAGTAACAGATAAAAATGTCCAGACAGAGCTGATATCAATTAAACGTAAAACCACTCTTATTAGTTATGTGAGATCTGACGCCATTGCACTGTTATGGTCATTAACCGAAAAATCATTCAAAGCGATATATTCATATCGAACTAAAAGAAGAATAAAGAGGACAGAACCGAAAAGTCATATCAATTAGTTGCTGGTCATCCCTGGCATGACAAGAATCGGGAATGCTGCAAGAGATAATAACATAAGAAATTAGGAAAAGTTGCCGGGCGTTCCTCTATTCTAGAGTCTTTGACAGTCTTGTCGATGTGCAGTGATTAAGGAGCTCACCGGTTTTCCCATCCTGCCTTTGACTCCTGGAGGTCCAGTGCGCCCCGCGTATCCCTACGGGGATAAAGAAATAACACGTGCCAAAAATACGGATAAGACCTTAGAGAAACAAAACCCAAACAAATCGTCAAGCCTATTCTGTAACTTAATCAGATGATCCGTGAATCGCGTGATATTCAATGAATCAAGCTCTGAAAGCGATTCTTCTATTCGGAAACGCCCTGTTTGTTTTCAATAAGGTTAGAGGTCAAGTCTTCAAGGCACCCGCATTTTCAAATGGCGTGCATAGACGAGGGCATAAATTCGGCACCAAGCGTATTTTGTCCTCTAATTCCTTTTGACATGATGGTAGTAATCCAACTTCAGCTATGTTAGTTTACTTAAGTCTTAAACTTACGAGACTCGTCCATCATAAACCAGTCACTATTATTTCGATGAAAACCAGCGCATATGACACCGAGACTGACGGTCTTTAAGCTCGTATTGCAAAGCATTATCATCACTGTAAACATCCTTTCATACACATGTTATTACACAAGGGACTGTTGCTTGACGTAAGTCATTTCAAACGCTCAGTCTCTGCAGAATTCCCTCTTTCGTTCGAAAATTCTGTTTCTCAACAGAACGATAGACCTCAGTTGAATTCCACGTGTTTAAGAACCTTGTGAGGTCAATTAGGACAGGTAGCAGAAAGGCAGCCTAAAGCAATCACTTTTTCACAAAAATTTCAGTACAGCTCCCCAGCTAAATGGCACCAGCAAATACACCTCCAAGCCTGGCAATATTAAAGTTAAGATTGTAAATCATTCTTGTCTAAGTAAATATTCATTTATACACGAATTAATACACGACGGACTGTTGTTTAAAATACGTCATATTAAAAGCTCTTTCTTTCTAGCAATCTGTTTCTCGATAGAACGATAGACCTCAGTTAAATACGATGTGTTAAAGAACCTCGAGTTATGTCAGATAAGTAGCACCGATGAACGCTAAAACAGTCATCTTTTTAACGGTATCTAATTAGAACTCCGCACTCCAAGGCTAAATTTAACCTCATTAATGGCAGATTGCGAGATGAATAGCGGATTGGGCGACATTGCAGTCAAACATCTCAACATTCAGAAACACATTATTTTTACTTTAAATGCTCAAGGCATTTAGGCGATCAAAAGTGACACTTTGGGGCAACTTTGAGCACCATTTGGTTTACGTGAGACAACCACAATCTGGCAACGAGGCAAAATCAACCGTCATGAAAAGAGGACATCTCTATTTTCTCTTAGTTTCGTCTATCTCCATTTTCCCTTCTATTTTCTTATTCTTCTTCCTCTTTTCTTTTGTTTCCATTCTTTCATTCTTTCAATTTCAAGATTGCGAAACCTCGAGTTATTCCATTCATTTGACTGTTTTTAACAACTTTTCGTAGGGCTGTCAGGTGTGATTCCCTAAGTCCAGTAACACATTTCTACACCAAATCGTGATTTACGGCAGCAAATCCAAATTCAAGCTACGTTTTGATCCCATTCCGCAAATACCTTAAAACTCGGAACATAAGAACTCCTCGATCTTGTAGCCCAGTTGAAAAAAGTCCCTGTGTTTTTTTTCGCGACCTAGTGTCATTACAAGTACTGAGATAATTCCGGTGCGTAAATCGCATCACCACTCTAACGCCACTGACTAACAATTTCTGTGAATCACCTGTACATCCCAAACATAGATCCATTTCCAAGGCTACCCTCAAATTCCATACAAACGTATAAGCCCATAAGATAAATTTAAAAACTTTACAGTAAGGCATATACCAGTAAGCTAAATTGTACCTGTCTTCCTTGGGCTCCAGCATCACCTTTCTCTCCCTTTTCTCCAGGTGGCCCCTAAAATGATAAAACACTCATTAATTATGAAATTTTATGAACGTTTTGTTTCTCCACATGAAAATAAGATATGGTACAACTATAGGCCCCCTTTCCCTTGTATCTTAGCATCTTCGCAGACCATCAGTATCATGAATGTCTTACCAGATAAGTCATAGAGTCAAATAGATCCCGCAGTTATTTCAATGTTTTCTCTTTAGTCCTTATGAGTACACGTCGGTGAAGCATTTTACGTCATCTGCAATGCAAAAAATCCTTCCCCTTATGAAATAGAGGCAGGCTGTTCATGCTTCCATCCTGATGCCATACTTTCCATTTCCTAGACTATTAAAACGCATGGTGTATCTCACCTTACGTCGAGAACAACAACAGAGAAGGGCGTACGAAGAAAATGTGCGCGGCAGACTTGCAAGCAGAATCTACTAAGAGTATGTCTGTACGAGGAGAACTCCTATCCGTGGAGAATCTCCGTACAAGAACGTAAGTGGAAACAAAGAAGCAAACGTACAAGTAAAATTAAAAGCAAAGGTAATGTAAGAGGGGATCATACAGGTAGAACGTACGAGTAAAAGATACGGCTAAAAGGTACGAGAAAAAGATACGAGTAAAAGGTACGAGAAAAAGATACAAGTAAAAGATACAAGTAAACGATACGAGATATAGATACGAGAAAAAGATATGAGTAAAAGGTACGAGTAAAAGATACGAGTAAAAGATACGAGTAAAAGATACGAGTAAAAGATACGAGTAAAAGATACGAGTAAAAGATACAAGATGGAACGAGGAGAACAATAGAGAACATACGACAGAACGTACATGGGAAACGTAAGAAGAGAACATCAAAAATTACAATATCAAGACTGTGTCAAAACAAGGGGCAAGGAGACCATATCGGGATGCAAGTGCCTGGAAAACGTACAGGTAGAACACTAAGGAGAGGATGGGGAAGGGAGCACCGAAAGATCTTTAACAGATACTTACTGACTACCACTGGACGGCAAGAGTTGCTAAAGGAGCATGGTCTACTTTGCAAAAAATTCCTTCGTAGACGAGTACTTTCAATTTTACATAAATAATTTGCCTCACTCAGAAGAAGGCCACTAAAGGTTACTCAGTTATCTCTTAAAGAAAAGCACAAATCATGTAGGGCACTTAGAACCTGAAACCTGAGCCTCAGACTAAAGACGATCAGAATGAGATTAACTGAGTTAAATAATTTGGCACGGGTGTGTCACGATGTGTCCAATCTTCTCTAGCCTTAAAACTGTTTTGATCTTTCACTAGAGAAATGGTTTCTCCCGGTATCTAATAGCACTTTGTCATTGACAACCCCTATTTCTCTAATTCTGCTACAGAAACTAAGCCATTAGTTCTTCAGAAATCCCGTTCACCATCCTTTTTCTCTTAACGAGGGTCACATTCCTGACGTAACAACTGACTGACATGTTATGATCCTTAAAAGATGCAGCTTCTCACTTAATAAATATGGACATCGACGTTGAATAGATTACAGGCAAATAGTGTGTAAAAAAGAATGGCAAAATGGATAGGAAACTGATGATAGAAACTTGGTAGGTAATGACAGACAAGTAGTTCTTTGTCTTTTTAAACTTCTTGTCGCTTCGTCAACCACGATCAAGGCGACAAATCACTACGCTAGTAAATAAGAAGCTGGGGGGGGGGGGGGGTATCTTAATGGCTTCGGGGAAAAAAGAACCTTAGAAAAAATTTAAACAACATCTTCATTGGGAACGAAGAAACATCCACTTGAGAATTAACGTAATATCGTTGTCGTATAACAGTATCATCGAGTGTCGTTAGTCTCGTATCCATTCGTATGTTTTCCCTAAAATATGTATTAAGTTTTCCCGCAATGACATTGTGCCTTCGTTGTTTCTAAAGTGCATCCGTTGGGAATTTCAACCATTAAGTAGCTCTGGAACATCTACTCTTCAAGTAATCTCTTAATACAAAAAATCTCACTCCAATCTTGCTGACAGTTGAATATAGGACTCGAATGGCAAATCCTATCCATGATATGACCCCTTGTCACAAATGACTAACCTTAAGTCACGTATGATTAGCCTAATGTCCACTTAAGGGATTGGAAAGGCATAACAGAGCTATATGACACTTTCACAGAATATCGTTGATTGAATCTCTCAGGGAAACATGCAAATACTTGTTATGACTTCCCTGTCTATTTGCGAATTAAAATTCAACCTAGATTAATTTGGACTTAAGAGAGTGACCTCTCAGATTATTGGATTACGACTAAAGTGCAGAATTTTTTTAATTGAAAACGTTATTGCCGAGTATAATGTTTTCTGGCTAAGAAAACAAGCCCTTTTATAAAGATTTAATGAGCCAAGGTCATATGAGTATTTTACGTGTTGTAGAAAGAGGACATTTCTCGTTATCTCCACATTAAGGTCAGTATATCTTATACTTCGGAAGGACAGAGTGCAAAGTTACACATCGAAAGTGAGCAGACCACACTGGCTAATGTGTTACACAAATTTCATGAAATCTTTATTTCTAAAGGTAAAAACGGAAAGATCGTCTTCTAGAGAGCTGGGATAGATATTGATATAAACACAAATAAGGTTCTAGTACCTTTTGCCTGGTCTAATACCTTTGTCTGCTAGAGTGAGATTTGTACTTGGTGTAAAAGACCGAATGGTGATTACGTCACACATAAAAGTTCTTGTCGCCTGCTTTGGCCCTTAATCTACAAAAAATGTTGCGCTCTAGAAAAAACCCTGGGCAGATTTTGGCCCCACGTTTTTATCATCAAAAGTGGCTTCATCAGTTGAATATTTAGTTGACCAAAAAAGAAATCTTGTGCCTTAAATAGCAAATGCAAAGCAAAGATGATCACTTTGACACTTCGTTAAATGTGTAAAATCAGTCAGCTATAGGAAACCAATGAGTATTTTGTTCCACTAATTATACTTAAAGACATATTCTATTTGTCTAGGAATGTAGGCTGTAAAGGTTATGCTATCGTGTTGCTGCACTGCAATCATGAGAAAAGATAGTCGTCCTGCGGTTTATCTTTCCCTTAATGACAACTTAGTCGTGCCGTGCGTCCGTATTTGTCACCGCCATGGCGGTCCTTCAGGGTGCCGCAACTTCTGTCTTTTTGGGCATACGCCGCTAACTTACACCGAGCCAGCATATCAATTTCGACAACATAAGAGTGAATTACAATCTATTTCGAGGTGATTTCATGTTCCCTTATCGAACGCTACCTTCCGAGATTTAACACGATCTACAACGCCGTTTTTCACGGCAGTATGTCCTTTAATTTGTTTATCAATTTTTTAAAACTAGTTTATATGAACATTAAGGCTCAAGTGACTTGAGCTATGTTAGCTCAAGATCCATCTCCTAAACTCCTACTGTACTCAATCTGTCATTGTCTTTGCAATTTCTGCTGTGAGAATCCCTTTACTTTGTTCGGAACTATCGCTAACAGCGCAAACCGCAACAACTCAAAAGGGTCAAATAGTCAAGTAGAGCTGTTATTTTACCCTGCTAAATCTCTTGCACAAGACATTTTCAGGATAAGTGATGATTTCACTGCTCCTGAAGTCTTTCTAGGGAGGTTGTCTAGAGGACAATGACTGATTCTAATTTATAAAAGCATCCACTTCTTAACCTGTAGTATTGACAACACAATCAACTTCTCCATATTTGAAAATCGTATCTGCTCGTTTGTAAACTATGACCCAGACCTCAACTACTTTAAACGCTGCTTAACCGTTTCCTCGTCGCAAGCACTGATCTCTAACAAACACTGGATTGAGGATCTTCCGTCTACAAAGCGACGTCAGCTTTTGAGCGCCACTCCAGTCCCCATCAAACAAGGTTATAATCAATATTACATAACATTGTGGACTTTCCTGCGCCATTATTATGCTCGATCCAGTCTTTTTCGGAGATCAGTGGTCCTAAGTGGCACTATATAACTCTGGGATTTTATCTCGTACGTTTGCTCTATTTTCCATGGATCGGTTAATTCAACTTGATTTGTTGAGATCTTTTCGTCAGTGCGCGCCCTATAACTATAATTTTTAAAAAAAGAATAGCTGAAATGTTATGTTCTCCTGTTGATGGAGTAGTGAGGCGGTCGCTGGATGCTGGTCTGAGTGGGCAAGGAGACCCTTGCAAATAAAACGTAAGATGCATTTTGCCACCATACAAATGTTAACTTCATGAGTTTCATAGTTTAAACGACAGGCAATGTTGGTACACTATGAGTATCATGTAGCAAAAAGTGAAATTCGTACATATCTATGAACAGTGTGGGAATTTATTGCCGACTGAAGCAGACTACTTACCAGGACTTCTCGAATTCTTTCACGTGGTCTTCGTCGACTAATTCCCTGTTCCCTCTTCACCTCCTTGACTACTTCAGATTTAACTGCTATATTCGCTGTCTTACCCTTTTTTAAAAAAAGGAAGGAAACCAAATACTTCAACACGAGTTGCATATATGTACATATATATATATATATATATATATATATATATAAAAGACAAATGAAAACAACAACTGGTTTAGCTGACACATATATATACGATTGTCATCAACCAAATGGAAAAAAATCTTATAATGTCTGTAGCATGACGTTGCTTTCTCGATTCGTGTAGAAGAAATGAATTGCATTTAATACAAATTGGAGGATTGTGCAAGTGACCCTGTCAGATACTGACGATTAGTGGGTCTGTTTATGTGGCAGGGGCAGAGAGGCAGGTCGGAGAGCATTTTCTAATTTTAAATTTTTGAAAACCTTGGCGAAAAAGAGGCTTATTTGCTCTTATCTTGAATTCATAACTGCTGGTCAAAATTCAATCTCGTGTTATCATAAGCGTAAAATTAAAGCTAGAATACTAGTACGTATACTATTTCGATTTCGGGATCCCAAAACCGATTGAATTATCCCCGTAGTTAAGATCAAGCAGAGGAAAATCAAGGGTTGCACACCAATGGATCCTGAAGAGGGGTGATCTAATCCACTAAGAAATCTAATTAGGGAAGGAAGGAGATCAAGAGGGGTTTTCGAAAGAAGTGGTAGATTAACAAAGTATCTTGTATTTGCAGCTAACTTATCTCTCTTGCAATGCTCATCAATGATAGAAATTATGATCATGATGGAAATCAGTGTAGCCAAAATGACATATGAAGCATAATTGTGTTCTATTCCGCAACCAAACCTTTACGAGGAAGTGTATAAAAATGCCAAAAAAGCCGAGATGCTTATGCTGTCATTTTTACACTGTACAAAAACAGCCACAATTTCCTCCAAAATACTATGCAAGCTGGGCTGACCTCCTTTGAAATCAATAGCAGCCATTTGAATGGCGAGGGGGCGTTTCCTCCCACCCTCATTATTCTGCTTTCAAAATAATAAAGTTTTCCCATCCATGAAAGTCGATAGCAAAGACAAAACTATTTTGGTAAGATGTAAGAGTATTCAATTGCATTCGACATTCACGACAATTCCAAAATATATTCTTTACTGAATGAAAGAATGGTTGTTGGCACGTCAAAAATTAGCCTCAACGCCCCCTCCCCTTCCCCCTAATAATCTCTCAACTGTTTGCTCCTGGTTGTAATCCACTGCCGATTTTGGAAACGAAGAATTTGAAGGCATTTTGTTATAGCTTACTGTTGGTAGATACAACGTGATACCAGATATCGATGCCCCTATTTCGCATGCCAAGTGTCTGCCATGATTTCGGTCATTTTCATCTGAGTTAAGAAAATGTTGCGCACGTTCTGTCTTCGATTATAGCCATTCATTTGAAGCCTTGTGTATGAAGTGAAGAAAAGCCATATAATATTGAGGAGAAAAAAAAATTTGATGTAAAGATGCCAAAAATGTCTGTGCTGACTATCTGTTAATTACTTTGTCATTAGAAGTAATAACCGACGTTTGCAGATACCAATTTTTTAAGGAACAGAGAGGTAAGGGCTATTAAAAGTACAAAAACTTGGGGGTAAAATAGTGACAAGAAGATTAAGAACCGCCATCGTGAAACACTATGGCTGATTAATATCATTTTTCTGATTCCAATGTGGTACACGATTAGTGGAATACCATCATGCTTTGGATAGTTAAAATATTGAATCTTAACCCCACTTCAGTAGGGTGAACCCCAACTTCTATTTATTGCGGTTTCAAGAATATTACGCGCTAAAATTGTAATATCTCCCCCACTGAATTTTGCCACCGTACTCACCTTGCTCTCCTCTTTAAAATGATACCCTATACATAGGTCTTTAAAATAAATTGTAAAATTTTATAACTTTCAAAATTTGAAGACACATTAAACAATACGTCATAATTCGGTCACGTGACCATTACTTCGTGAAGGCAACTGGTCAAAGTGAAGCTACATACGTTTTGGTTATATAAAACGTCTTAGCGCTTGGACACTATCTTCTACTTGAAATTGCAGGACGTTTGAAGAGTAGAAAAAAACCCCTTCCCATCTACACGAATAGCGTAAAGTAATGCCCCGAAACTATCTTCGCAAGTTAATACAAAGGAGCCGATTGAAACACAATTTGTCGTCTAGTTAAATACAAGAGATTCTAAATCGGTGGATAACGAGAGGTGTGAAGTTCGAGCTCTCGATAATCGACGAGTGATACCCGAGTGTGGCCTAACAATACCGACTTCTCGCTTGAATTACCAAAGTTCGTGCAGTTATCTGATTTCAAATCAGCTGAATACATCTCAACATTCATTGATCGTCTTCACAAATGTAATAAGCACTAGATACTTACATTTGGGCTTGTAACTGTGGCTTTAGGCGTCACATAAAGAAGAGCTGGTCTGTCACAATCTGGAATGAAGTCATTGCAGTAAGTCTCCGGGTTGACCATTGTACCGACCAGTAATGTCTGTATACCAAACTGTTGAAACAAACAGATTGTAAAAATAAGATCTCTTTTAGAAATTGCAATTAAAATTAAATTTACACGATGAACTATATACCGACAAATACTCATAAACATGGTAATCATAAATAAGAAAGAACCATAAATAGTAATAATGATGATAATGATTGTACCTTTTGAGACTTCGGTACTATATTTTTGGTACTGAACAATTGTCGTTACAATTTCAAATGTACTAACTGCTATGACGACTAACGTTTAGATTGTGGGAGGGTGTATGACAGAAACAGAGGTGGGTTCAACCTCCACACAAATAAACAACCCACCCACAAATCCAATGATCAAAGAAACGATAAAAAACGACGATCCAGGATAATCAGGGAGTAAGAAAAAAGAACGATAGTCATAGTAATGAGAAGATCCAAAGAAACGAACTGAGGACAGACAATTCTCTACTGCCCGCGTAGGAACATTTCGATAGAAAGAAATCGAAATGGGCTGATCCAAATCATCATCTGTGATCCAGGAATTGACGTTCCGCCATGACAATAGAATCATGAAGTTACCAACCAAAACTGATAAACACCATAAAACTTTGGGGTATATATATATATGTAAGTTGAATTATTGTATAGTTAGGTTGTTTCAATTGTTAAGGAATAAGTGCGACAAATCATATCATATTTTCAAATCTTGTTGCTTCACGCTTGTAGTCTTCGCAGGTCTTTAGCGACGTCGTAAAACTAACAAATACAATTTACAAATTATGCGGCTGTTTTAGAAACTCCGCTGTTAAACCACAATATATCCTTAGAAAACATGATAAACAACCAACTTACCATGCCACGCCCCTTCTTTACTTCGCTCCCTACCGCCACTCTTCCATCCTCTGGCAATCCCTGTATTGGAAAATCCGATGGCAGTTCTAACAACTGTGCTAATTCGCAATCAACGTATAGTGACACATGACTGGTATTAAAAAACACGGCAATACGATGCCATTCCGAATCTGCGATGTTTTTGTCAAACGTTAAGATCTCCTCTCCGCCCATCTCGGCTCGGAAGCGCAAGATCGTCGCCTTCCCAACTTGCAATCCGAAAAGAAGTTTTCCATCCGCGTAACTAAAACGCACCAATTGAGCCGACGTATTTACGCTTACTTTTACAGCAGCGATAATGGCGATCCGGCCACGGCGAATTGGTAGTCCTAGTGCTCCGAGGCTTGATGATACGATAGATGTATGATTGAGTTGATAGCCAACGTCTGTTGTTGTTGAGGCGGCCGCAATTCCTGGTCTTTCTTTGCACAAACCCTCAATCGGAATGATTCCCTCGGGCAAGCCTTGAAAACCCATAGACTCAAAGCCTCGAAAACCGAGAGATTCAATGAGGTCGGTTGTGCCTGTGAATACAAAAAATGGAGAAATTACCATCGCAAAATAATTTCTGAAAGCATCGAAAAAAGCAAAGAAACCTTCCCAATCCTTTCTGATTACGTTTACCATTGTCATACTGCTACGTGATCTAAGAGAGATCACACAACTTTACGAGATAAAAAGAGCGACAACAAGAAGTGACTGTCTTCGAAATGTTAAGTTGTACATACCGTCACTTTACAGAAGGAAGTAAACAAGTTTAAATGATACATCTGAACTCTTCACACATTTGTGTGTTTCGATTAAAATCTCAAAATGGACTGTTACCACAAACATCAAGAAATGCGGAACGCGGAACTTGAAGGATATGTTAAACGAAACACTAGCCAAACTGTACCCTATGACTCAAATCGTGGAGTCCACTTGAGCATCGCCTTCAAACAACACCGGAGTAATCAGTGTAAACCACAAGGGGAGCCACACTCCTTACTGCTCACTTCCTTTGCTTTTTTAGCCTTTCCTGTTTAGTTGTCCAGTGAAAACATATGTACTAAACATTTGTGTTACCCCCTCCCTCTTGATTTCTTCTAATGGTTACGCCACGGAACAATAATAGCTGCGAATACAAATTGAAAGCGTGGGTTTGTTACGAGTTCTTTGGGTTTGTATACAACTCCTCTCTCCACTATACTAACTCTCGCCAACAGTTGTTAGCATGCTACGCAGAAGTATGTTCCTCCACTTCTCTTTCATTTTTCTTGCACCAGGGCCCCCTTCTTTATTGGATAGTTAACAATGCGTATTAGATAGCTTAGGTAGTATGAAGCTGAAAGGAGGTCCTGGAATAGGACGATCTCAGGCTAAAAAGCATTCCGGTTTCGTGCTATCGGTAATGACTGAATGTAGACATCGGTGATATAAAATCTAGAAGGTGAAAATTCGTGGGACCAAGGGGAATCGAACCCACGGTCTCCGCAGTTACGCAACGACGACGCTTTTCCACCAAGTTACCGTCCCTTTCCAACCTGAGAGAGAAATTTCGGATGTCTATTGTATGGATATTGGGTCACTACATAATAAGGCCTAAACTTCCAGAACTCCGATAAACTTACACGAGTTAAGACGAATTGGATGCCTGTCATAACAGGAAACGGATATCACTACAAATATATGATGAACGCAGGCACTAAATAATTTAATTGCAAAATGAGCGAAGAAGAAAATGAATTACTTAATACCAAAACTTGTTATCCAAGAGATTTCAAGTATCCCATGGGAAACGAAGGGCAATAAGGCTAAAGGCTTTGTTTTTCAGGCCACAATATACAATCAACCCCAACATTGTATTGAGGTCTGCTTATGTACATAGTATGTTAACGCAAATGATAGAGAGACCTATCAGGCAGCGACTCCTGTCATCAAAAACCGTTTAAATTGAAACGAGGCTTCAGTTTTCGTCTGTTGTATACGCGTCTTTAAAGAATAGTGAAGACCAGTATAGTGCAACACCAAAACCACACCGATAACATATCATACAATCTACCACACGGATGGCTACCATGAGCGTGTGGCCGTGTGGTCTTAAACCTTGCTTTGAAAGCCACTGACCCGGGTTCGAATTCAGCGCTGTGAAGCATTTACAACTTCTCTTTACCATAGTCACGGGGCCCACCCAGTCTGTGTGAGGGGCATTGGTGAGACGGAAATTTAAGAAGCCCGTCGGATGGATTGTACCTGTGTTTGGTTAGCCCAGCCTTATCACACATGTGTCACGCTGAACATGCTTGAAGCACAAGTCAAGAGTAGAAGTGACTGTGTTCTACTCAGCCACTTTCACTCTAATTCACAGAGTAGATTGCTCAGCTGATCGAACATTTCA